>UESW01001498.1:388086-441610 GCA_900491605.1 Calamus simplicifolius
CCTCTCGCGGAGAGCAGGGAACAAGTAGGAAGTGTGTTCCATGCAAGTTTCCACATAAAGAGCCGCACCCTGGGATGAATGGGGAGATGCCAGATCCACTTCAAATCAATCGAATGCTGAGGCTGAGGGCTGTAAATCTCAACAAGATCTCTAATAGGAGCACGGGACAGACAGGATCTCCTCCAAACCCTAATATCAGGGGTGGGACCCGGAGTAAGAGGAATGGCAAGAATGCGCCGGCAAAGCTCAGCTCCAAAAAAACTAGAGACCATAGAAGAAGACCAAGCAGAGCGATCCGGACCGAATAAGTCAATCACCCTCATACCCTGAGGGATGTCAGAACTCACAAAAGTCGGCCAACGGGACAGAGGAAGGTCAGCTATCCAGGTGTCATGAATAATATCAACAGAGACCCCATCGCCTAGCGACCAAGAGATGCTGTCCAAAATAGGCGGAGCATGCCGGCAACCTCTTTCCAGAAAAAAGAGTACCCAGGGAAAAGCTGAGGAGGAGAGGAAGAATTCCAGTCTCCATATTTGGCCCGCATAAAGGAGCTCCACAAACAGTGCGGATCAAGCAAGAACCGCGTAGCATGCCTCGCAATCAGAGCCTCCCTCCTAACAATGAGCGACTGGATCCCGAGCCCACCCTCGGTAATCGGCATAGAAACAATATCCCAAGCCAGGAGGTGAATACCATGCCCATCCTGCATCGAAGCCCAAAGGAAATCCCGGAACTGTCTCTCGATCTTCCTCAAACAAGACAAGGGAACAGCAGCATTGGCAAGCAGATAGAGTGGTAGGGAAGATAGCACCGAGCGTAACAGTGAAAGCCTCGCCATCATAGAGAGCCCAGTGACCTGCCACCCATCCAATCTGTCACGGACCCGGCTAACTAAGTTGCTGAAGTCAGAGATGCGAGGCCGCCTCCCCGTAATAGGTATTCCAAGATAGGATAGCTGATCAGCCTGATTAGGAATACCCATAATCTGTGAGATAGTCCCTCTAACAGTAGACTTCGTCCTAGGGCTGAAACAGATCAAGATTTAGTGATATTGACTTTTTGCCCTGAAGCACTACAGTAAGACTGAAGGATAGTCGCAAAAGTGATAGCATTGCGAACAGTGGCCCTTCCCAGAAGAATGCAATCATCAGCGAACATAAGGTGAGAAAGGGAGGGCCCTTGGGGACCAGCAGTATAAGGGACCAAAGAGTTGCTATCCTGAGCCTGAGATAGCGCCCGGGACAAGAATCGGCCGAGAGAATGAACAGGAAAGGCGAAAGAGGGCAACCCTGTCTCAACCCAACCTCCGAGTGAAAATAATCAGTCTGACCACCATTAATAAGGAGAGAGAAGGAAGGCCGGTAAACACAGGCCATCACCCAGTCAACAAAGAGCTCCGTAAATCCAAACCCAGAAAGAGTGTGGCGCAGGAAATCCCAGCTCAATCTATCATAAGCTCTCTCCATATCGAGCTTGACAGCCATAAGACCCTGACGGCTAGGAGCTCGCTGAAGGTCATGCATGAATTCCTGAGCAAGCAGAGCATTGTCAGTGATGCTGCGCCCCCTGAGAAAAGCCCCTGCTGTGGAGAGATGATGCGAGCCATCACAGAACACATTCGGGAAACCAGGATGCGCGCACATACTTTGTATAAGGTGGTGCAGAGACTAATAGGCCGGAAGTGCTGAGGAGAGGAAGCATCAGGGCGTTTGGGCACCAGGGTGATAAGAGTCCGATTCCAATCTGCTGGAATTGCTTTAGACTGAAAAACAAGCTGAATAGCTTGCACCACCTCCTGTCCAACAATATCCCAGTAGTGGCGAAAGAAAACAGCCGGGAACCCATCAGGTCCAGGAGCCTTGTCAATACCAAGATCCCATAAAGCCCGCCGAATATCATCCTCAGTAATCGGACGGATGAGAAGAGCATTCTCCACATCAGATACCCTAGAGGAAGGGGAGACCGGGAAAATAGGGTACCCTCACCAGAGTGCTCAGACCATCTAGACTGAAAGAAATGGAGCATCTGATCCCTGATCATATGGAACTCCTCCTGAGGGTTGCCCTCCTCGTCAATAAGCCGTCTAATGCGGTTCGCAGCACGGCGTTTAAGAGTAGCCTGGTGAAAGAATCTAGTGTTGGAGTCCCCTTCCTGAATCCACTGAATGCGGGACCTCTGCCTCCAAAAAGTCTCCTGTTGTAATAAAAGAGAGTGATGAAGAGACAGGTTGGTTCTAAGGGTCAAAAGATCAGAATCAGGAAGATATCCCTCTTGGTCCTCCTTTGACTGCAGAGACGAAATAATAGACTCAGTCTGCTCAACCCGTCGAGCAATGTCCCCCACCTCCCTTCTACTCCAACTACATAGTCTACGTCTAGCAAGAACCAGACGCCGAGAAAGTCTGTAGGTGGCACTCCCTCTGACAGGCAACCGCCAAACCTGTGAGATGACAGATCTAGCAGAAGAATAGAAAGTCCATAATTTCTCAAATCGGAACACCCTACTCTGCTGGAAAGGCACATCAGTAGAAATCAGAATAGGACAGTGATCCGAAGCAATTCTAGACAGATGAGTAACATTGGCTGAGGGAAAAAGCTGGAGCCACTGAGGATTGGCCAAGGCTCTATCCAGTCTTTCCCACACCCTAGCAGAACCCTGACGATTGTTACACCAGGTAAACTGAGGCCCAGAGAATCCCAAATCCAAAAGACCAGCTGAAGCAATGAAGTTTCTGAACTCAGATCTTTCCACTGAATCAACCGCATGCCTGCCACCTCTTTTCTCATTGGCCCCGATAATGCAGTTGAAATCACCCGCAATGAGAGAAGGAATACCCTGGGATAGCAAAGAATGAATCTCAGCCCATAGCACCCGGCGCACCCTGAAGTCAGTGCTAGCATAAGCACCCGATAGAAGCCAGGGAGCATGATATCCGTCAGAAACTACCAGAGCAACTTGTTGACCACAGTAATGAAAGGCATCCACTTTGATATTGTCAGCTCTCCACAAAACCACAATCCCTCCGGAGAGACCAACAGAGTCAATAGCATAGGAAACCCAAGATCTGGAGACCATACGTCCGACAACCGAGTTTCCAGAAGAACACAAATATCAAAACCATGAAGCTGCAGTAGCCTCCCAAACGCAGAGCGAAACGATGGTTTCTGGGCTCCGCGCACATTCCAGACAAGAATCTTCATTCTGAGGCATGAAAGGGGGGACCCCCACCCTATCTCCCATCAACTCATCAACAAGGCGGTCGTCAGCTGGAAGAGAACCCACAGCAGGTTCCTTGCCCCTACAATCCTCCGGATGGAAGAGTCCATGGATACAACTTCCACATCCCGCAGAGCGGGATCCTTAGAGCAGGACGATTCCATGGCTTCAGCCTCCTCGCCCCGAAGGATAGCCTTCTTAAGCAGAAGGACCGCCGAATCATGATTAGCTGCCTCCATCTGGACTGGCAAGGAGAGACCTGAAGCAGACGGCAGACCCGGCCCTTCCTTGCGACGAGACTTCTTATTCCCTGGCCCAGAGAGGTCAAGAGACCCCGGGAAGAGTCAATAGTTGCTAGAAAAGTGAAAGACCCCTGTGATCTAACTTTCCCTCCAGTAGAAGTTTTCCTTTTCCCTTTAGTGGTCCTTGGAAACCACTCGCTGAGAAACAAGGTCCTCAGGCCGGGTCCTCTTGGAAGGGCCAGAGTAGCCATCCTCCCGGGACTTAGGCTGCTCAATCGATGTATCAGGCTCTAAGCATGCAAATGGATTGGAATCATTGCCCTTATCAGACCCTTTAAGCAAATCTTTCTGAAACTTAGCTACAGTATCAACCGGCACAGGACTTCCTTCATTCACTGAGACCAGGATTTCCTCTACACGGCTACTGAGACAACGCTGCCTGGGTTCGATGCGACTTCTTCGCAAGGGCCATCCCTCCCTGGGACTTCGTCACCGTGGAAGGAGAGAGCGAGGCAGTCCCCCTGCTCGGCTGCCGGTGGGCTGGTTTCTTAGGAAGTTGCCATCCGTCGGCCAAAGCAGGGGATGACCCGAGAGGAGCGAAACGGTCACCGACGGAGGTTCCTGGGTGGATTTCCGTGCCTGATAGCAGCCATCCAGGGCCCAAAAGCAGGGCCGGAAGAAGGCGCGGAGGAATCCGTCACAGCAAGGCAAGATCTAGAGAGATACACTGATCCACAATCATCGCAAATTCCTTCAATATTTTCATATGAGAATTGTTGCCAAAATGGATCTCTGCTTCCACGGATCCGAGTTCCTGGCCAGAGAGGTGAACTTAGATTCACTCGGACACAGGCCCGAGCAAAGCTTCCACGCTTCCTTGCCTTGGTTGATTCATCAGAGTAAAGGAATTGCCTGGCCACTGCAAGGATGGACGAAAGAATTTCGTCACTCCAAAACTCAATTGGAAGCTGTGGCAACCGTATCCAGAGCAGAGCAGAGTGGATGGAGCTGTCGACTGGAACGAATTCGGATGCCACTCTGCAGTGATGATAGTTTGTCCATTAACAACCCAGGGTCTTCCCAGTGCAAGAGCCTTAGCTCGGATATCAGAGAAATGGAAGATGAAATGCTTATTCGCCAAGGCCAGAGCTTCGATGTCACCAGTAAGCCCCGCTTGGTGGAACTCTCGAACAATGATTTCTGGCGGAATCCAGCGAGAGAGGCAGCGAGCAAGGATAGCATGACTCCCCCATCTTTCTTCTTCAGCATCTAGAGAGTGCAACGACACTTGGACTATGCTCGGAAACCTCCGTTCCAGCTCCGCCACTACCGCCGGGGGAGGCGATGGAGCAACCCATTCGAACCCACTTCCACGGGCCCGATTCCATGCCATGCCGGACTGCCCCGCCCCGACGGACTCACCGGGGCGCAGTTGAGCTTGAGTCCCCATCACACAGAGAACCAGAGCAGAGATAACAAACCACAGTGCCGGGGATCAGAGAAGATGAAGACGGAGCCCGAATCTTAAAGCAGACTCGGCAGAGAAACCTTCTAAACACCGAAATCACGAGACTCTCTCTCCTCTCTCTTTCTTCTTTTCTTTTTCGACCGAAGCCTTTTCTAGTGATAATACTTGCTACTCTTCACTTCTTTTGTTGCTTTGGAAGAGGAAAAGTGCAAGATGAAGAAATCTTGTAGACCGGCTTCAATCATGAGAAAGCGAGGTGGCTTGGTGATGATGAGGCGGTGCATGACTTCCGCTTCTGATTTCGAACGGAATCGTGATTTACTGCCGCTTCAAGAGATTGCTTGAGAAGGATTGGTGGTGAAGAGGCACCAAGAAAGAGGCCGGAGAAGGTTGTGAATTCTTTGTTTGGATTTTTTCATGACTTTTTTTTTGCATCTGATAGAATCGAAAAATCAGGCTCTGATACCAATTTTTATTGAGATTGTTTCCAACACAGATTATTTTGGGAAGAGAAATCAAAGATAGAAGAAGGTTTTCTCTCAAAAAGAAAATAGATCTATATCGTTTCATTAAGCACATCACATATAAATATTGTTTCTTATTTATACGGATAAACATAATGCCTTTATGATCTTATCCATATGAGGCTACCCTACCAAAGCATAAAAAGATAGGCCCCATTATGTAAAATCCCAACTCAGGCTAAATAAAATAAAATAAAATACTAACAACTAACAACTATTATATTTTAAAGTACTTACTATAGCCAATTGTTGGTCCAAATGAAATCATAAATGTTTTATTTCATATGATTTCAACGAGGGAGTTTTAAGATAGCTCGATCGGGTTCCATGATCATACAATATTGTCCTCATAGACTTCTAGTTTTTGATCATGAAAATCTGCTCAATTTCTCTTACATGGCCTTTTGAATAAGAGTTGCATGTGCCCTAACAAACCGCTTTTTTTTCTCTCTCCATGTTTAAATTTCTATCTAATGGTCCCGGGCGTAATTTTGGACATAATAAATCAAAAAGATATATTTTTATTTTTGCCTGCCTTCTTTCTAAATTGCTATTTGATCTGTTTCTTATATTCTTTTTTTTTTTTTTTTGATACAAACGGGTGATCAAACCATTCTTGGTTGAGTCAAGCCCAGTTTATCAAATACAGAATTTGAGGGAGCACAGGCAGGCACAGATCACCCAGCATCCAATACCACGGTCCAGAATGGTGGGCAATCAGGACAGCAATCCAGTCAGCTACTAAATTAGCCTCCTGATAAATGTGCCGAATCTGGATTGACTCAGCCTGGTGAAGCACAGACCGGATGTCTCGTATCAAATGGTTAGTCAAAATGGGGTCGCCCAGATCCTGACTGAGCCAACGCACCACTGTGATGGAATCACCCTCAATAATAAGCCTACGAGTGCCTAAGATACGTATGACATAGGAAATGCCAGCCCATACAGCATGCAGTTCAGCAGTCGGCACGGATAGGTCAATGAGGCCAAAACCGCCAGCCGCCATCAAAGCTCCATCGGACCCACAGATCACAAAAGCCGATCCCGCCAGACGACCAGAACATTGCCATCAAAATTAACTTTGACAATCCCTAGTGAAGGGGGTTCCTAAGAGATGAAGACCGTAGACTGGTGCGCTGCAAGAGTAGCAGGGGAATCTCAGAGGCTAGGGCTATCAGAGTCACATGCAACCTGGTGGAGAATATACTCAGCTGAGAGAGACTGAGCATTCCTGACAATCCTATGAGGGGAATCAGAGGCATCAGAGAAGATCTGACGGTTCCGGGACAACCAAAGCTAATAGGCAATATAAGCCGCCAAGGAGGTGGGACGACCAAACTCCCTTCTCATATCCCTACGAATCATCGTCAAGAATGAGGTGCAACACTGAGTACTACTATCTCCCCGCAGATGATAACCCCCAAGATGCCAAACCGATCTCGCTCTGCCACAGGAGAATAGAGCATGGTCAGCAGTCTCATTAGCAATACCGCATAACGGGAAGATAGGAGAGATCGCCATGCCCCTCCCAGATAGCAGGGAACATGTAGGGAGGCAGTTCCAAGCTAACTTCCAAATGAATAGATGAACTCTGAAGTGGATGGGAAGCCTCCAAATCCAAGATCCATCCATCATGTGCCCCGACTAAGATCTGTAATCCTGCATGATGTCCTTGATCGGAGCATGGGTCAGACAGGACCTCCTCCATAGTCTAATGTCGCAATGTGATCAGGAATAGAGAGATAGAGAGAATACGATGGTAAAGCTCCATACCAAATAGAGAGGCAACAAGGGGCCGTTCCAGGCATTATAATCCCTAATAATAAGGTCAGGACTCTCATTCCTGTAGGAATATCAGAGTTGACAAAAGGGCCAACGACTCAAAGGGAGCTCCACCAACCAAGTGTCCCTGAGGGCATCAACCGAGTCTCCATCTCTAATCATCCACGACGTACGACTGAGCATCGCTGGAGCATGACGACAAACCTCTTTCCAGAAGAAAGAGTAGCAACGACTGGACTGGGGTTGACTCTGGGAGGACCACTTACCATATTTGGCACCATAAATAAGCTCCACAAGCACTGTTTCTTATCTTTGGTAGATCTTGCAAAGTTCCTAGCTAGTTTTGTTTCTTTTTCAGTTTTTGTAAATCTTAGGATATATTTCTTGTTATCCTCTTTGAATTGTGAGAATATCTTACAAGATTTACAAGATTGGCCCACTAACAGGTGTTACTTCTGTAACCATAGAAGGAGATCTCAAATGATCAGATAGTAGTCGTTGGTGCTGGAATTGATGATCCGGCTATCCTAGCTAGTAATGGCACTTAGGAAGAAAGCAAAATTTGCAGAGCTGATTAGCTTGTCACCTGTTAAAGAGGAAGAGAAAAAGGAAGTGAAAAAAAAAAAAAAAGGAAGCCGAGCCTATGTGCAGCATGCTGCAACCGTACACATATATGTGAATTTTACGACCATGGCACTTCCTGTCGCCACTTCCCCCACAATAATTAGCAACAACAAAGATGTGGGATCCCAAGCTCCAGCATCGTCATCATGGAGTAGAAGATGTAAGATCCCAAATAGGTGGAAGAACATTCCAACAATAATGGAAGCATATGATCGAAGCACCAGATAGCCATGGATGAGCAGATGATCGAACATCCGATAGAATGAAACAACATAGTATAGAAGTTGAAAAGGTAAGATGAAAGAGGTTTGAGAAAGAAAAAAATTAGTTTAATTGATAGAAAAAAGAATGAAACAATTAAGCTCAAAGCTGTTGAGTTCAAGAGCCATCTTAACTAGATGATTCCAATAGCTAGCTTTTGAAAGGTTAATAGCTGCTTGCTTCCGGTAGAATAATAACTAATTTAAGCAGGTTCTTAGTAAAACTACATCTTCTCAAAAGGCTTGGTAAACCATTACATTGATAGTTTTAGAGGCCAAAGAGCTATAGCAGTTTGGTGTTTTTTTTTCACTACCCACCTAGTTTTTCAAATATAAATTTTTAGTAAAATTAAAAATAATATTTATTCTATGAAGGGTCACACGGGCAAATGATGCTACCATTTACTCCGTTACAAATCTTTCCTAACAAAATGAAATAAATAGTCGCAGGAAAAAAACTAATTGCTATCTGAATAAATTTCGGAGCTTTTCTAATGGTTATGGTGGAACTCGGAGCTGGTCGCCTGATGGGCACGGCTGCACAATTTAGGGCCATGCAATTCAGAATTGTTGTCACGAACATAAATGTGCGGCCACCGGCGATGCCTCTTTCAGAGTTGCGGACGTAGCGAAGAGTGCCAACACTGCAAGGGCAGCTAAACGAATTATCGCTAGCCATCGTAAGTCAACAAGGAAAATTCCTTCTGCACTACGCGGTTAAGGATTGTTTGGCCGATTGTACCCCCCAAAAAAAAATTTAATAATAATAATAAAATAAAGAATAAGAAGAAGAAGAAGAAGAAGGAGTGTTTGGCCGCGTGTGTGACCGTAAAAGAATAGATATAAGTTTGAACGCGTGCCCATGTAAGGGTCCGACCCATCACGGGTTTATAAGAAAAGAAAAATCTTCATGCATCGTGCATCAAGCATGCCCATATAAATACATATATGGGGTACATCGTGACTCAATGGGCCATAGCATGTGCGCTCACATGTATGCATAGTTAATGGGCACGCCTTCATGCATTGGAAACGATGCAAAGATATTTTTGGAAGTCTTTGTATATCGCCTTCGGTACAGCAAATCCCATGGAATACACCGCTTCTTTTTATTGGTCCATATGAATCCTACATGGCTTGATGCGATAAGACAAAATGAGATACCATCTTAAATTTTGACGTGATATACATTAATATTTATTCAGCTTTTTTAAAAATTTATGTACAGGCTTCTGAATGGGTGTCGTAATTTTATAACTACACTGTCATAAATTTACAACTGAAATGCCATAATTTTTTTAGCTTTCTGAACATGTGTCTTAATTTTATAACTACGGTGTTGTAATTTTAAACTGAGATGTCAATTTAAATTTTACGTGATGTGTATTAATACATGTTTAGTTTTTTTTTAAAATTTATATACAGATACATTTTTGAATGGGTATCATAATTTTATATAGCTACGATGTCATAAATTTACAACTAAGATATTATAAATTTTTTTTTTTATTAATGGTGTCTTAATTTTATAAATATGATGGCGTAATCTATAACTTGGATGTCATCTTAAATTTTGACGTGACTTGCATATAAATATTCGTTTAATTTTTTTAAAAAAAATTATGTATAAGCACTTTTTTTTCATGTATAATAATTTTATAACTATGGTATCATAAATTTATGATTGAGTATCATTTTTTTTTTACTTTCTGAATGAATACCATAATTTTATAAGTATAACATAATTTTATAACTAAATATTATATTTTTTATTAAAATATTATAAATTATCTTAATATTTTAAATGAATATCATCATAAAGCTATATATATATATATATATATATATATATATATATATATATATATATATATATATATATAGGATGCGGACTAATAAAAAAATAGATAGTATAGCCTAGGTAATATTTGCTGCACCGAATAATAAGATGTATGCAAAGTCTTTTCCCAAGGAAAAATAAAGAGAAGACACCTATCCCTTCCCCTCTTCCATCCGACTCTGTATCCACATCGCTCTGTGGCTCCCGCCCCCATGAGGGACCTAGCTCTCCATCGTCTCCTCTTTACCCTCTTACCTCTCTTCTCATTCGTCTTTTCCGCCCCACCACCGCCGCCACCACCACCAGCTCTTCTACATGCTCCTCCACCACCGCTGCCAGCGGTACCCACGACGTTGAAAGTCGGCCTTGTCCTTGACATGAACTCTCCGGTGGGCATGATGTCGCGCACCTCCATCAACATGTCCCTCTCCGACTTCTACGCTGCCCACCCCAACTCCACCACACGCCTCCTCCTCCTCCCCCGCGACTCAGGCAACGACGTCGTCTCCGCCGCTGCCGCCGGTATTCCCCCATCCCTCCCTCCACTCACCACTCACCCTCGCTTTTTCCGTCCATTGACTCTTCACTGACGCGCTACTACCGACTGGTGCAGCTCTGGACCTGATGACCAACCAGGAGGTGCACGCCATCATCGGCCCCCAGAGGTCCTTGGACGCGGCCTTCGTGGCGACCTCGCCACCAAGGCCCAGGTCCCCGTGGTCTCCTCCTCCGCCATCAGCCCCTTGCTCTCGCCGTCGCAAACGCCTTACTTCGTCCGCGCCGCCCCCAGCGACGCGGCCCAGGCCAATGCCCTCGCCGCCCTCGTCCAGGCCTTCGGGTGGCGCCGCGTCGTCCCCGTCTACGAAGACTCCGACTACGGCACCCCCTTCGTCCCCTTCCTCATCGACGCGTTCTACGCCGTCGGCGTCCAAGTCCCCTACCGCTGCGCCCTCCCCGCCTCTGCCCCCGACGAGCGCATCCACCTCGAGCTCTACAAGCTCATGACCAAGCAGACCCGAGTCTTCCTCGTGCACGGGACTTCCGCCTTCGCCCGCCGTCTCTTCGCGTGCGCCGAGAACGCTAGCATGATGGCCGAGGGCTATGTCTGGATCGCCACCGACGGCTTCACCAGCCTCCTCCCTTCCTTCGATCCGGCGGTCGTGCTGGACACCATGCAGGGGGTCCTGGGCGTGAGGCCCTTCGTCCCGCGATCCGAAGCGCTGCACGAATTCCGGCACCGGTGGAGACGGGAATTCTGGAAGGAGAACTCCAATCAAGCCGACACCGGCGCTTCCGAGCTCACCAATTTCGGTATCTGGGCCTACGACGCGGCATGGGCCGTCGCGACGGCGGCCGATAGCCTCGGCCCCGTCGGCCCGGCATTCGTCAAATCGGAAAACGGTCCGACCGATTTATCCAAGCTGGGGGTTTCCCAAACCGGCTCGAAGCTGCTGGACGCGATTTCGAAAACCGAATTCGATGGGCTCGGAGGGAAGTTTAGGCTGGTAAACGGGGAGCTGAACGTGTCGGCCTATGAAATAGTGAACGTGATTGGGGAGAAGGGGAAAAGGATCGGGTTCTGGACGGCGAGGTACGGGCTGACGCGGCGATTGAATTGGAGTAGTGAAAGTCCGTACTCGGCAACGAGGGACGGGCTGGGGCCGGTGATATGGCCGGGGGACTCGACGGCGGTGCCGAAAGGCTGGGAGACGCCGACAAGCGGGCGGAAGCTAAGGATCGCGGTGCCGGGCCCGGTGGAGCAGGGTTTCCATTCGTTCTTGAACGTGGAGAAGGATCCGGTAAGCAATGAGACGAAGGCGAGCGGGTACGTGATCGAGGTGTTCGAGGCGGCGGTGAGGCGGCTCCCCTACGCGCTGCCCTTCGAGTATGTGCCCTACCAGAACGCCGAGGGGAAGAGCGCCGGGAATTACGATTCTCTCGTCCAAAATGTCTTCCACGAGGTTGGTTAATTAATAATTACTTAATTTCCTTTATTTTACGATTAGTATTATTTTGACATCACTTGCGGGAGTATCCGTGGTCACAAACTAGAACGCTACAGCTCCTCATGCGCTCCCGTCCGGATCTTTTGCTCTTCAAGAAACCCTTTCAAGAAAATTTAGTGAGAAAACCAATGCTTTAATTCGTTCTTTAATACACATCCCTCGGTCCATTTAGAATATCATTCATTTGTGAGATGGTATAGTGGGATACTAGGATGCGAAGTTATTAGAGAAGCAACCCTTCTGCACTTATTTTGATTGGCCCACGTCCAATATTCCTTCTTGTGAGTAGGTGATATACAAGTAGTTCAACAGGTCTTTCTATACTACATTTTGCTGAGACATAAAGTTCATGGAAGCCTATGAAGAAGTCATACCTGATCAAGCTGGTGAGAACCAACAGTCAAGCTAACAAGTCTGAAGACACTAACCTCGCCCAACAACTACACCACCCCCCTAGCCAGTCCTAAACCTTATATTGAATAATAAACTGTGGTTTCCGGTTAGATGGTTGTTCAAATTAATTAGCTGGCCTCGCCGACTATATAAAATTGACTTGGCCTCTCGCTGCAAGAATTGATATTTAAACCTAATCACTTTGCTCTAACTTTTGGTCAATAATGAATCAAAAGTCAAAAATCAATCGTGCAAGTTCTATGCCTTGCACAGGAAGATTTCCAGGGACTCAGACCTCTGATTTTTAGCCCCCTTAAATCGGAAATCATATATATAGGCCTTCTTCCAAATATTTTCTTTAGCATAAGTAACTATTGAATAGAAAATGTACAAAAAGAATTTAAAATAAAAAGCATCCTCTTTGGTCTCTCCAGTGCAAGATATTTTCTTGCCAATAAGTTTGTCTTAGGTTTTTATCCATACAACCATAACCGTCTTGTTCATCAAGGTTAGTTCTTCTATTTCACTAATTCTTTTGAGACTCTTAAAATTAATTGGCTGACTATGTTTTTTTACTGCATATTTCTAAACGAAAATATTTAAATTTGATTCGTTTATATATAAGTGTATTACTCTTCCATTGTTTCACACATAAATTTTTGAAGAAGCCAAATTAATTAAGACAGGAGGATGTTACATAAAAATTTGTATTGGTTTATTGTGGGGGCATTTTGCATCTCTCTAAGCAAAATTTTCTCATGGATATACTGACAAGAATATGCTTAAAAAGTCAAACTTATTCTTAACAGACAAGTTACTTTTTTCTTAACAGATATTTAAAATCATGAAATGAATGGTTATCAAAAATCCATTATTAACTTATTTTGGTCATGAGGATATTTACCAATTTTCATTGATTACACTTAATGAGACACGCTCATACTTTTAAAGAGACGGAGGAAACATTGAAGTTTACTTCCAACCAACCGCACCCTTTGAATTCCAAGTCAATTAGCCTCTTCACCAGAAAATTTCCATGACACGGTTCCTTATTGAATTGCACTCTTTTTTCCTTGACCAAAATAATTTAGTGACACGGTTTCAGGTTGAATTACACCCTTATTTCCTTGCGTTAAAAAAAAATAAAAAAAGTCAATACACTCGCCATGCATGTCAGCTCTTACATAGAAGAAATAATTGAGGTTTAATTTAGTTTGCAGGTCAACACAAAATACCGGAATATACACACACACACACATACATAGTGCTTTGTTAGGATAGGTATCACTGGCTCCTAAATTTTCATTGTTTTGATTATTAAGATATACTTGCAAAGTCCTCGGCATGATTTCAAACCTAATCGAAACAAAGCTACCGGTGGCCTAACATTAAAATAGAGGGAAACGTGAGGAAGGAATCTCCCCACAGCTAACATTAAAATAGGCTTCCAATAATTACTGGGCTGTCGATGCTTTCGTCCCTCCTGTGATCCAGTTTTGTCTCGCTCAGCTTCTGAGGTTTCAGGATGAAGTTGAATCCCTAAGGTACGTTTGGACGAGATTTTTTTTTTAAAAAAATTAAAATTAAATTTTAAATGCAGTATTTTCAGAATTTCAGAATTGCATTGTTTTTTATAGTTATTCATAAGCTTGGCATATGATGTGCATTTCATTATTACAAGTCAACAAAAATATAAAACATTTGGCATAAGATGCTATTCATAAGGTTGGCGTAAGATGTTTATATTCATAAGCATCTGAATATAAACCACATTTCATACATTCATACATACATACATACATACACATATTATATTAGAGCATTTTCAATCCTTTAAAATTCTTTATTACTCTTGTTTTAAATATTTATGCAAACTTTTAGAATGAATAAATTTTAATTTTTTTAAAATACTGGTATGGGTTTAAAGCTAGTTTTCTTTTTAAGATATAAGCCAGGATTTTCTGAATTGTTTGCATGGTATTTCATTTCACACCTTTCCCCTCCACTCTAGTTATTATTGATTTTTTTTATTTTATTTCTGAGTGAGATGTATTAATTACCTCCCATCATTCTCATATTAATTTAGGTCCGTACCAGAGTATGTTTGAAGCGGAGATTCTTAATTTTCTTGCCCTTTTCTCAAAGTAAATTTGGAGTTTTTGCAGTGTTCCCATTCGAATGACTAGAAATTTACCGATAGGTTACCACCAGATTCATACCTACGCCCGGTGTGCCTAATTTCATCATTCCAGTTATTCTCGTGTCTACTATAAAATATATTAGATAATGAAGAAGTTGTATGGCATCACAAAACACTTCTTATCGTAAAAAAATATATATACCAAGCACTTAAATAAGCATAAATTAAAGGGTAGCAACATATTATTGTTACACTTAACGAGGTTTGTCTTTGGCAGAGGTATGATGCCGCAGTGGGGGACATAACGATCACGGCTAATCGATCCAATTACGTGGACTTCACCTTACCTTACATGGTCTCAGGAGTCTCCATGGTGGTTCCTATCAAGGATCATCCGGACAAGAGCGCGTGGATCTTCCTCAAACCATTGACTTGGGATCTATGGTTGGTGAGCGGTTGCTTCTTCGTGTTCACTGGTATCGTTGTGTGGGTTTTGGAGCACCGGATCAACGAGGCGTTCAGAGGCCCACGGAATCACCAGATTGGCACCGTCTTCTACTTCTCCTTCTCGACACTCGTCTTTGCTCACAGTTCGTACTCTTCTTCCTCCTCGTCTAAGCCCAGCATACCGAGCATGCATCAATCCATCTCTCAGTGGGTGGTCATAAATTTATATCATTCATCAGCCGTGGTAGACATTTCTGAAGCAAATGAAAACTCTAGGTTCTAACATATTATGATTTCTCATGATAAAGGAATTAACATATATATTATATCAACAAGTCATTTCTTAATTAGGACATGGTAATTGCTATCTCTAATTTTTTTAAAAAAAAGTTTTCTAGTTTTAATTACTTAAAAAACAAGTGTCAAATATGGCTATTTTTTCTGTAGCATTGAGATGTTATATATGCTGCGACGCCTAATTCGATCTCACAGCATTTTGAATGGGAGTGCAGGGGAGAAAATAGCGAGCAACCTGTCAAGGGTTGTGGTGATCATATGGGTATTCGTAGTGCTCGTTCTGCAGTCCAGCTACACTGCCAGCCTGACCTCGATGCTCACTGTGCGACAGTTTGAGCCGACTGTGACGGACTACAAAGAGCTCATAGCAAGGAGGGAGTACGTGGGCTACCTGGAAGACTCGTTCGTGAAAGGTCTACTGTGGAAGTCGGGCTTTGATAGTCGAAATTGAGGCCTTACAAATCCCCTCAGCAATATGCGATGCTTTGGCGAAAGGAAGCAAAAATGGAGGCGTAGCGGCAGTAGTTGATGAGATCCCGTACCTCAAAGTCTTCCTCAAAGACTACTGTGTTTATTACACCATGGCCGGTCAAACCAGGAAGACTGGTGGATTGGCTTTGTGGGTCTCTCTCTCTCTCTCTCTCTCTCTCTCTCTCTCTCTCTCTCTACACATATATAACAATGAAACGCACATGACTGCCTTTCGTACGTCTTTCTATGAAAATATGTTTCTTATTATTTTGCTCTCTGGTGCTCCCTCCCGCAGGTCTTCCCAAAAGGTTCACCGTTTGTCCCAGACCTCTCGAGGGCGATCCTGAACGTAACAGAGAGTGATGAGATGGCCGAGATCGAAAGGAGGTGGTTCGGGGATGGGTCCAACTGCCCAAGCCAAGACAGCACCCTCTCTTCCAACAGTCTCGGTTGTAAAAGCTTCTGGGGACTCTTCCTCATCACTGGACTTGCTTCAACTGCATCCTGCCTCATTTATTTGGTCTCCTTCCTCTACAAGAACGGGCGTGCCTTAAAGACCATTGTCTCTCAAAAGTCTCTTAGATGGACGATTCACTCCATTGCCAGAATCTTCGATGAGAGGGACCTCTCATCACATGCATTTAGGAGGGCCGCGCTCAAGGATGGATCGACGAGGGGCAGCAGAGATCCTAGTCCCTCACCTTATCCCAACTATCCACAGAGCCCGATGAGCATCTCCAACCATACCTACAATGGAGGAGCTACTCCAGTGGAGCTTGAGCCTGTGCGTCCCAGCTCCCTCAGCCAGAGTTCGGAGATACCACCGCGCGAGAGCACTGAGGCAAGTGGTTGATTGTGTCTTTGCTCGCGCGCTTAAAAATAGGATGGAACCGTGAGATTCCTTCGTCGCAAACAAACTCGCCGTGCCTCGACTTTGAGAGTGAAAACCATGCCCTTTTACATAGATTGTGTCATTATTTAGACAAGGAGCCTTCCTGTTTGAAGAGAAAAAAAAAAAAAAGGGCTCTTCAGCTAATATTAATTAGTTCGTGTCCTCACGAGGATGTTAATGGTGTTGGGATATGTGTTCATAAATAAATATATTTATTATTTATTAAATATTTTAAAAAAATTTAATATTATACTTGCATGCATGTTATGATGCTTTATAAATATTAAAAATCTTTGGACTATTTAAATGACTTTAAATATTGTATATAAGTGTTATATACAAAGGATAATATTTAAAGTAAAATAATCTAAATTTATCCATAATTATAAATTAAAGTTGTAAACGAGATCTTTAATTTAGAATTACTAGCGTGGTTCATTATATTATGAATAAAACGATCTTATCCGAATTGTTGATAATGAGATTATCAGAATGAAAGCGCTTTATATAATTTGATTATATAGGACTGGAACATGATTAAATATGAATCTCTAATAAATTTGTTGTTAAAATAGATAATTCAAAGTCATACGTGAATCGATCTTAATTCTGAGTAATTAATAGACTCTATTTATTATATTATTTTTTGACTTGCCAGGTAATGACACAGGTATATTGAAAATATAATAACATAAGTAGCCGAAAATATTAATATACAAGATGAAATCCATTTCAGATGGACGGTTCCCATAAGTGTTGATTTGGGACTTGAATATTAAGAGCGCTCAATTTATGATTGGATCATAAATATATTATTCATTATAGAATCAATGGTACTTAAGATAAAGATGTGATAAAGAGGTTAACAAAAATGCCTAGCTTTAATGATGAACCATTTATGGAGGATTAATTTATATGTAGTGATTATATCAATGATTCAAATCCTTTTGAATATAATTAATTTTATAATTTTAAAGTGCAGTTCCAAATTTTTAGTGGAGTAATTTGAATTAATAATTTTGATATTTTAATTAAGGTGTTAATTGAATGTTAAAATTATTGGAGCTTAAAATTATAATGTCCATAGTTCCTTTGGATGGCTCCATTAAATTATATGAACTTTATGATATGTTGGGTTGAGTTATTAATTTGGAATTGAGAATTCTAAATTATTTTTTATATAGAAATTAATTTGATTAATTTCTATTATGGTGTGCTAGGGAACACATCGTAGGCATATTCCACGAGAAAAGTCTATGTGGAAATTATTTAGTTGTTGGAGAAATTAATATGGGATCATGAGAGAGCCATTCTCTCTCTCCCATGATAAATATATCTAACCAACAATCATTTGTTGGATTGATATACGTTAAAGTAATTCCAAGAGTTGGAAGTGATCTTTAGAATATAAGATTCATGAGAGACAGAGAAGAAGATCGGAGAACAATGATCAAACAAAGAGTTCCTCCTTCAACTTCACTTTATCTCATGAGTTGAGAATACAAAATGAATTAAACTCAGTTGTGTAATCTCAACCCAAATCAAAAGGAATGCTCACTCGTTCGTGTTCATCCTAATATGAAAAATGTTTGGAAAGATCCGTGGTGATCAAAAGGATTTGGTGATTCCAAGGTAGTGGTGGTGAAGAACAAAAGGTAAATTCTTAATCTCCTTATTGTTCTTGTTATTAAATTAATACGGGTATAGATCACGCTAACTCAATTTTTAAAATATGTAATTTGATCATTATCTTGTTTCCGCTAAGATATGTGATTTGATCCTTATCTCGCTTCCGCAAACATCTCACAGTCGTATTGAGATAACCATCAATTAGTATCAGAGAAGGTTATACCCCTATTAATTTAATAATAGATTATATGATAATCTTTATATAATTGGGTAGGCACTCATGCATAATATGCTTTTAATATTTTCATGATGATGAATGTATGTGTGAATGGATTGGCATTATTTTTCTGATTCCATGGAATAAGCTATGTAACTTTCTTTTGATTAGATCAATTGAATATAGGATTTCTTTTATATTGATGAAGAAAGGTTTTTCATGGTTTTGAGAAAAGTTCTCAATTAGAATTTTTTATATTTATTAAAAAGTCCTGTTTTGTTTTATTGAGAATTTTTCAAAGGCTGTCTGATAGGAGATTTTGAGTGGGGAATCTTTTCCCTTGGCTCTAAGCCTCATGTTTCCAAGAATTCGAGGAGCCTTACCGTTTCCTAGTGATTCGAAGAGCCTCACCATTTCCTAGGAATTCGATCAGACATGAGGAGTCATACAAGTGAAGTTTTTTCGTTTCACTTCTTATTGAATGTTTTTATTATGTTGATAATAATTACATTTACTTTTCACGTATAAGAGGTTTTTTCATTTCAATTTTTTATGGAATGTTTTTGTTATGTTGATGATAAACACATTTCATGCATATTATATGCCATATTAGATAGAAAAGTGTCTACCTATTTAATATATGTCATGCATCTGTGCATTATTATTTTATTATTTTTTACTAAAAAGTTTTTAGTAAACTATATTTAATGCACTTTGCAATAAATTTAATAAGATTAAATTTGTAAATTAATTGAGCAATTGGATTTACAAAATTAATGTGCCAAATGTGATGTTTTAAATTTAAATGTTATATTTAAATTATCACATTTAGCTTATTTTATAATTTTAAAGTGTTTAACATTATAAAATCTTAGTGATTTAAATTGTTTAAATTAACTAAGAGTTTATGAAACCAAAGTTGTTTTATAAATAAAATATACTTTTGCAAAATAATGAGTGGAAGGGGTAATATGATAATATAAACCTTGGTCTCCATCGTTAGTACAACACCGTGAGTTATTAGTAGCGCCTCGTGATGCTTTAATTTCGTCCTCCCTACAGAGGGTGTCTACTAATGGCAATACCAAGGTTGTCTTCCATAAGATAGGACTTTTAAGATGTATTTTAGAATTGACCTACCCTACAGCGGTAATTTCTAAGTTAAGTCTCAAAAGGTCTGATACGATGGGTTACACTCATGAAGAAATAATTAAATTAGTTAATTACTTTCTTAATCAAAATTAAGAAAATTAATAAGTATTAGAAATATGAGATATTTCGGGAGATACTTATTAATTGAGAATATCTTATTTTAATTAACAACTAGTTGACCTACCCTACGATGACACTTAGTTGTGGAGATTAAAATTCCTTAGGCCTTTAAAGTAAACATGTTTTTGTGTATTTTAACATGTGCTTTTATGCATCTTATTTACTTTGCCTTAAATTATGTAATGATATTTATGTAATTATTTACTAATTTTTTTTTATTTTTCAGCAAATATGTCAAACCCAATTTTCTTACTTCTCGCCTCTTAAGTATTAACTGGTGAAAATTTTGTTAAGTGAAAAAGCAACATGAATATCCTTCTCATTAATAAAACTACCACTATGTCCTTAAGGAGGATTATCCTCCAGTGCCTCCAACCAATGCCTCCAAGGTTGCTACTGAAGAGTACAACCATTGGGTTATTGCAAACAACAAAGCCCACTGCTACTTGTTAGCAGCAATGAATGAGGTGCTTAGAACTAAGCACGAGGCCTTTGAAACTGCAAAAGAGATTATGGAATCTCTACAGCAGATGTTTGGACGCCCATCTGATCAGGCTCGCTATGAAGCTGTAAAAGCCATTATGAATGGCAAAATGGAGAATGGTTCTTCTGTTCATGAGCACATCCTCAAAATGGTCAATCATTTCAATGAGGCTGAGATCAATGGAGCTAAAATTGATGAAAAGACTCAGGTTGGCATGATTCTGGAGACACTATCTCTCGCTTTTCTCCAATTCAGAACTAATTACATTATGAATCATAAAAAGTGTAATCTGACTGAACTCCTGAATGAGCTGCAAATATACGAGACTCTTATAGATGATAAGGGTGGTAAGGCAATTATTGCTGAAGCCAATGCAGCTGAGGCAAAGACTTCTTCTTCGAAGAAAAAGAAGAAGAATTATATGGGAAAGAAAAAGGATAACAAGAAGAAGATCCAGAAGAAAAAAGGAAAGGCTGCTGCTCAGCCTAAACCTAAAGGAAAGTGTTTCCACTGTCATCAAGATGGCCATTAGAAAAGGAACTGTAAAAAGCACCATGATAAGCTGAAATAGAAAAAAGAAACAAGGTAAATTAGATTTACTAGTCATGAAAATATGCTTAGTTGAGAATGATTTCTCAAGCTGGATTATTGATTCAGGAGCATCTAACCATGTCTGTGTTTCTTTGCAGATGCTTGAGTCTGCCCGAGATCTTCAAGTGAGAGATTTCACAATGAGAGTAGGCAGTGGATAAAAGGTGTCAGCGACAGTAGTAGGGATAGTTCAACTATCATTTGCTGATAATAAATATTTGCTTTTGGACAATGCTTATTATATTCAGGATTTCAAACGGAATTTGATTTCGGTGTCAAAGTTGCATGAACAATTTATTTCTGTTTCTTTTAGTGTTGACTCTGTTTCAATTTATAAGAATGGAATAAATATTTGTTCTGGGTATGTTGAAAATGGTTTATATTTTATTAAACCAAATTCCAACAACTTGCTTTAAAACCAACTCCTAAAAGAAGAAAAGTTGCGAATAATGACAATAACACGTATTTATGGCATTTGAGGTTTGGTCATATTAATATAGACAGAACAGAAAGACTAGTGAAGGATGGTCCTTTAAGAGAGCTAAGGGTTAGCACTCTACCAGTTTGTAAATCCTGTCTAAAAGGCAAAATGACCAAAAGACCTTTTTTAGCAAAAGATGAAAGAGCAAAAGCACATTTAGAGATCATACATACTGATGTATGTGGGCCTTTGAATGTCAAAGCTAGAGGGGGCTATGAATATTTTATCACATTCATTGATGATTATTCTATATATGGATATGCATATCTGATGCAAAGAAAATCCAAGGCCTTTGAAAAGTTCGAAGAATTCCATGCTGAAGTAGAAAAATAACTCAGTAAATCAATCAAAACTCTTCGATCTGATCGAGGAGGAGAGTACTTGGATTATAAATTTCAAGACCACTTGATTGAGAATGGAATATTATCACAGCTCACGGCACCTGCGACACCACAGCAAAATGGTGTAGCTGAAAGAAGGAATCACACTTTGCTTGATATGATAAGATCAATGTTAAGCTATTCTTCTTTGCCTAACTCATTTTGGGGATATGCATTACAAACAGCTATATACATTCTAAACTTAGTTCCATCTAAGTCAATCCCTAAGACTCCCTTAGAGTTATGGAATGGTCGCAAGCCTAGTTTGAGACACATCCGTATATGGGGATGTCCAGCCCATGTGCTAAAGGGAAAGACTGGGAAGTTAGAACCTCGTTCAGAAGTATGCATGTTTGTTGGTGTTGACCCAATTGTTGATTTTGATGATTAACAAAACTATTTGAGTATAACATTTGAAGTTACTAATGATTTTGATTAAGTTTTTCAGTTTATGATATGATTTATTAATCAAAATTATAAGATAAATCAAGTTCTAGTTCGAATCTAATGTCAAGGTAAGATTGCAGACATTAGAGTCGACACATGGAATCGCAGAGTCGACTCCGAAATTTGGCACAGACTTAGAGTCGACTCCTGGACTGTTAGAGCCGACTCTAACAGAAAAGACAGAACGATGGATTTTTCTGGCCACGACTTAGAGTCGACTCCCGGGACTATTAGAGTCGACTCCAGAAGATTTTGTGTCGACCCCAGAAAAGTCAGAGACGACTCCAGATCGAGCGATTTGGGGATTTTCGAGTTAGAGCCGACTCCAGAAAAGTTAGAGCCGACTCCAGAATGTCAGACGCGACTCCAGAACTGTCAGAACGACTCTAAACTTTACTTTATCTTTTTAATTCCAACGGCTATTGTTATTTATGGATCTAATCCTTCTTACACTTGCTTCTAACGGATAGTTTTAAACTATTTATGGATTAATCTGATCTATAAGAAGGGGGTTTGCTGCATCCGAAAAAGAGAGAGACAAAAAGACAAGAATAGAGAAAATCTTTGAGATCCATCAGAAAAAAAAAAGAGGAAAATTTGTAAGGAAAGATCATACTGATTCCCCAAAAGAAAAGAGAGATTCCAAGCCTTTCTGTTCTATTTAGAAGAAATCTCAAGAAAAGAAGAAGCCCTAGTTTTCTGATCTTCTGAGCTCAAGAGCATTCAAAGGAAGATCCATTCAAGAGAAGAGAAGGAAGAAGCCACCAAGATCTGCGAATCAGGCTTTGGTTCCTAATCTCTTTATTGTTTCATTATTGTATATTTGCTCATTGAAGGAGCAGTTTGCTTTTGTAAAAATGATATTGTTTGCTGGGTCAATCTGGTGATTGATTCAGTTGAGGCTGTTAGCCTTGTGCAAGCATTAGCTTGTGGTTTTAGGTTTTGTGCTGGTGAGCCTTGAAAACCAGCTGGGTTCGTTGTGCACCCGGGAAAACAACAAGTTCGAGTTGTGAGCTTGCAAAACAACTCTGCTGTAATCAGTTTGATTATAGTGTGGACCCAAGAGGTACTTGGGAGTGGACGTAGGTGTAGGTACACCGAACCACTATAAAATCTATTGTGTTTGCCGTGATTGTCTCTTTATCTTCAACTCTCTATTTTATATTCTTAGTTTTAAATTTGTGAATCTAAGTTTTTATTTCCGCTGGGGGTTATCTTTCAAAAGAGTTTAAATTTTTGAAAAACCCAATTCACCCCCCCTCTTGGGTTGCTATCTGGACCAACAATTGGTATCAGAGCTAGTGCTCATTTGATTTGATCTAACGATCAAGAGTCAAAGATCCACATGGCAACTCAAGCTGGTTCATCTTTTTCCGAAGGTCAATCTACTAATAGACCACCCTTATTTAATGGTTCTAACTATGGTTATTGGAAGGCTAGAATGAAAATATTCATTCAAGCACTTGACTATGATCTATGGAGTATTATAGTCAATGGACCACACACACCCACTGCTAGAGTTAATGGCATGGAGATTCCTAAACCGGAAACGGAATGGGATGAACATGATAGAAAATTGGCACAACTCAATGCCAAAGCAATGAATGTCTTATACTGCTCATTAGATGCAAATGAATTCAATCGCATATCTATTTGCATTTCTGCTAAGGAAATCTGGGATAGACTTGAGTTACCCATGAGGGAACAAATCAAGTCAAGGAATCCAAGATTAACATGCTAGTTCATAAATATGAATTGTTTAAAATGGATGCATGTGAATCTATTGCTGATATGTTTACAAGATTTACTGACATAGTTAATGGTTTAAAAAGTCTTGGTAAATCTTATGATAATTCTGATCTTGTGAGAAAGGTCTTGCGTTCCTTGCCTAGGACTTGGGAAGCTAAGGTGACTGCAATACAAGAGGCAAAGGATCTAAGTACACTACCCCTAGAAGAACTGTTGGGATCCTTGATGACTCATGAGCTTCAAATTAAGCAACATTGATGATGATGAGTCAAAGAAGAAGAGAAATATGGCTCTTAAGATTTCTGAATATATGGAAGAGCCTCATGAATCGAAGATGAAAGTGATGATGAGGACATGGCACTCATCACAAGAAAATTTAAAAGATTCATGAAGAAGAAGAAGTTTGAAAAGAAAAAGCCCTTTGCAAGAAAAGATGAGGACAAGGGCAAAGAAAAGGAAGTTATTTGTTTTGAATGCAAGAAGCCGGGTCACTTTAAATCTGAATGCCCTCAACTAAAGAAAGGCACCCGGAAATTCAAAAAGAAGGCAATGATGGCCACATGGAGCGATTCGGAAAGCACAAGTTCCGAAGAAGAAGAAAAGAGTGAAAATGGCCAATCTATGCTTCATGGCGGACAATGATGAGGTAAGTCCGAGTTTTCTTGATGACTTTCACTTTTGATGAATTACATAGTGCTTTTTATGAATTAATGGATGATTTTGCAAACCTAAGTTCAAAGAACAAAGATTTGAAAACTCAAATGCAAAAACTATCATTAGAAAATGAAAAGCATGTTGTTGATAAAGAACTTTTAATAAAAGAAAAAGAAAGTTTGAAAAATGAAGTTGATAGACTTAAGCCTATAGTTGATAAATTTACTCTAAGCTCTATCAAACTTAATATGATTTTGGAAAATCAAAAGGCTTTTTGATAAAGCTGGATTAGGATATAATCCACTTAAAAAGCAAAAATCATTGAAAAATATTTTTGTACATGCTGAAAAATCATTAAACATTACTTGTTTTAAATGTGGAAACAAAGGACATAAATCATATATGTGTAAATCTTCACATAAAAGAAAAAGATGATTTGGGTTCCCAAAGGAACAATGTTTAATGCATCTAACCATGAAGGACCCAAGAAGGCTTGGGTACCTAAAATTAAGACATAAATTTTGCAGGAGTGTCTTGCAGCCATCAGACTGAAAAGAAAATGGTACCTGGACAGTGGTTGCTCAAGACACATGACGGGTGACAAAGATCAATTCATCACCCTTGAATCAAAAAGAGGTGGAGTAGTTACTTTTGGTGATAATGGTCAAGGCCATATCATGGGTATTGGTAAGATTCAAATTACTCCATCTACTCATATTGATAATGTTTTATATGTTGATGGACTTAAACATAATCTAATAAGTATTAGCCAACTGTGTGACAAAGGTTTCAAGGTTTCCTTTGAAGCTTCTGTTTGCACTGTTACTAATCCCATTGATAATAGCATTATTCTTGTTGGTAAACGCTATGGCAATGTGTACTTAATTGATTTGAGTAATTTATCTCCAAGTAATCATTGCTTAGTTGCTGATAATGCTAAATGAATGAGATTGGTTGGCTATGGCATCGTAGATTAGGTCATGCAAGCACACACCTAATTTCAAATTATTGAAAATGGATTTAGTTAAAGGTATTCCTAGTTAAATTTTGAAAATAATCGAATATGTGATGCATGTCAATTTGGAAAAAACAAGAACTTCTTTCAAATCTAAGAATGTTGTTTCAACTACTAGGCCACTAGAGCTACTACACATGGACCTTTTTGGACCTACTAGAACCACAAGTCTAGGAGGAAAGAAATATGGTCTAGTGATAGTAGATGATTACTCTAGATTCACTTGGGTAATGTTTTTGGCTCACAAAGATGAGACTTTCTCAATATTCATGAAATTTGTTAAGAAAGTCACTAATGAGAAAAACACTACCATAGTGTCTATTAGAAGTGATCATGGAACTGAATTTGAAAATCACTTATTTGAAAAATTCTGTTTTGAAAAAGGCATACATCATAACTTCTCTGCACCTAGAACACCACAACAAAATGGAGTTGTAGAAAGGAAGAATAGGACTTTAGAAGACATGGCCCGTACCATGCTATGTGAAAGCCAACTTCCAAAATATTTTTGGGCGGAAGCTATAAACACAGCTTGTTACATTCTAAATAGAGCCCTAATTAGACCAATCCCAAATTTAGGTTATTTTCATGCATTTGGTTGTAAATGTTTTATTCATAACAATGGTAAGGATAATCTTGGGAAGTTTGATGCAAAGTCTGATGAAGGTATCTTCCTAGGATATTCTACATCTAGCAAAGCATATAGAGTATTTAATAAGAAAAGCTTAGTTGTAGAAGAATCCATTCATATAGTGTTTGATGAGTCTTTAGCATCAAGTTCAGATAAAATTGATGATGAGGAAGATACATCTTTGATTGAAAGAGATATTGAAAAATTAAATGTATCTTCAGATCAAGAACCTAAGGATGATGACTCACCTAAGGATGATGGTATTGATACTGTTCAAATGATAAAGATCTACCTAGAGATTGGAGATATGCTTATGGTCATCCTAAGGACCTAATCATAGGTGATCCATCTCAAGGTGTAAGGACTAGATCATCAATGAGAGATATCAATAATCATCTTGCATTTGTATCTCATATAGAACCTAAAACTATAGAGGAAGCCGAGAAAGATAGTTATTGGATGTTAGCAATGCAGGAAGAGTTAAACCAATTCACTAGGAATCAAGTTTGGACCCTAGTTGAAGACCTAAAAACCATAATAGGATCTAAATGGGTATTTAGAAATAAATTAGATGAAAATGGCATAGTAATTAGAAATAAGCTAGATTAGTTGCAAAAGGATATAATCAAGAAGAAGGTATAGATTTTGATGAAACTTTTGCACCTGTTGCTAGATTAGAAGCCATTAGGCTACTACTTGCATTTGCATGTCATATGAATTTCAACTTATTTCAAATGGATGTTAAAAGTGCATTTCTAAATGGTTTTATAAATGAGGAAGTTTATGTTGAACAACCTCCTGGTTTTGAAGATCATGAATTTCCAAACCACGTCTTCAAACTACACAAAGCACTTTATGGTTTAAAGCAAGCACCTAGAGCTTGGTATGATAGATTAAGTAAATTTTTAATTGAAAATGACTTTTCTAGAGGAAATGTTGATAAAACCTTGTTTTTAAAAAGAAAAGAAAGGATTTATTAATCGTTCAAATTTATGTTGATGACATTATATTTGGTGCTACTAACAATCTCCTTTGTCAAGAATTTGCTAAGCTAATGCAGGGAGAATTCGAGATGAGCATGATGGGAGAACTAAACTTCTTCCTTGGACTTCAAATCAAACAAGAGAAAGCGGAATTTTCATTAACCAAACAAAGTATACAAAGGAAATACTCAAGAAATTTGGTATGGAATCTGCTAAACCTCTTGGTACGCCAATGAGTCCCTCATGCAAGCTGGACAAGGATGAAGTAGGTAAGAAAGTAGATCAGAAGCATTACAGAGGTATGATTGGATCACTTCTTTATCTAACTGCAAGTAGGCCAGATATCATGTTTTCTGTCTGCTTATGTGCAAGATATCAATCTAATCCTAAGGAATCACATTTATTTGCTGTTAAAAGAATCTTTAGATACTTAAATGGAACTAAAAATGTAGGATTATGGTATTCTAGAGACTCAACCTTAAAATTGATTGCTTATTCTGATTCTGACTATGCTGGTTGTAAATTAGATAGAAAGAGTACAAGTGGGGCATGCCAACTTTTAGGAAGTAACTTAATCTCTTGGTTTAGCAAGAAGCAAAATTCGGTTGCATTATCCACTGCTGAGGCAGAGTATGTTGCAGCTGGAAGTTGCTGTGCTCAAATCCTTTGGATTAAGCGACAACTTGAAGATTATGGTATCACACTTGATAAAATACCTATTAAATGTGATAATACTAGTGCTATCAATCTAACTAAAAATCCAATTCAACATTCAAGAACTAAACACATTGAAATTAGACATCACTTTATTAGAGAACATGTAACTAACAAAGATGTTTGTCTTGAATATGTTAATACTAATGATCAATTAGCTGATATTTTTACCAAACCTTTGAGTGAGGAGAGATTTTGCTATCTTAGAGGAGAATTAGGAGTTTGTGATCCTTTAGAATAATTTTCTGAAACTCTTAAGGACAACAACTATCTAGACTTCATAATTTCTTGAAAATCCTCTATGTCCAATAAGGAAATTTATCTAGAAATTTGATTCATTGTTTCCCCAATTGTTAAGGAACACTTATCTAGAGTTTGATGATTAATTTGATCAGTTTCAGATCCTTGAAATTTAATTTTTTCACTGAAACTATTGTGGAGTCGACACCTCAGTTTGTGGAGTCGACACCTTCTTATTTTGATGTTCTGTCTGGGCAATTAGAGCCGACTCTGGCTTCTGTAGAGCCGACTCTAATTCGGGCGCTGACAGATTCTCTGGTTCGGAGCCGACACCTCGTTTTCGGGAGTCGACTCTAAGTGGAACTAGGTCAAAATAAAAAGGCGGAGTCGACCCCAAACGATTTCTATCGTCTCCTAAACCATTTCTAAAGCCGTTCCAAACTGATTCCAAACCCTCCAAATCCCTCAAAACCCTTGATTACTCATTCCAATCGAATCCAATGGCTCCCAAAAGGCGTGCTATCATTGGTGGTTCGACTGTTCCGACGAAGCGCCGTTCAAATCGGAGGCAACCTTCGTCATCTTCTTCATCTGCCACTCAAGATGACTCTCCACCCTCACCATCTTCTCCACGAGTCGACCAATTAGCTGGTAAGGCCATTACAACCGGAAGAAAAGTTGATTTCAACTTCTTTATTTCGGAGGGCTTTGCTATTGGGCGATTGTTGAAGAAATGGGATGGGAGAAGGTCTGCTCTTTGGATATTCCTACCTACCCTGCCCTAGTAAGAGAGTTTTATAATGATTTAAGTAGAGGAGAGGGAGGTTTAGTAAGTGTTGTAAGAGGAACAAAGTAATCATCACAGCCGAATCCCTTGGAAATTTATTGGAAATGCCTACTGTTGGACTTAGTTGAATATCATCATGAAGATAGAGGAGGTGCACTATCAAGGATGTTAGGGAGAGAAGTTTCTGAGTTTGAGGAAATCTTGGCAAATCAACTTAATTTGGAACTCAGATTACTTCACAATATCTGTGGAAGGAATCTTATTTCCTAAAATCGGAAGGTTTGAATATGTCTCGGAGCGAGACATCTTATTGATGGACTGCATCTCACTGGTAGACCTTTAAATCTTGCTGAAATGATGATAGGCTATATGGCAGAGGCAGCTACTAAGAAGAGATCTACATTGCCATATGGTATGTTTTAACATTAGTTTTCAGAAGCCAAGGTGTACTTATAATGGACAATGAGCCACTAAGGAAATTAAGGCATACAGATTACTATAGTGTCTCTACAATTCACCGAATGGGCTTTAGAAAAGAAAATGGAACTGGATAAAAGAGGACATGAGGCCAGAGCTGAGAAGTTAGAGTTGAGGAAGTCAGAGGAGAAGACATTCCTGGACCATCTCTGCTGGACCTTCTGCTGGACCAGCTGGACTCCCTCTCACCTCCACATCAGTCAGCAATGGCATCTGGAAAGATTTTCTGAGGAGCAAATTGGTCAGCTCAGAGCTTTACTGACTGAGTATGATGTCGAAAATGAGAAGTGAAATTGAAATTGATATTCAAGACTTGACATGATTTCTTTTCAATTAGCAATTCCGTCGAATCCTTTCACTGATCTTCATAAAGATTTTTGAAAGGATGGAAGGCATTGCAGACGGTTCTGGAAAGTATCTTCATGCTACAGTCAACTGAAGAAAGATATCGATTGTCTCTCAAATTGAAGCTTGTCTTGAAAAATTTAAGAAGACCAAAAAGATGATGTTATGGAAATGATTGGACATTTAAAGAAAATTGTGTACAAGCATATTTGATTTTGATTTCAATCCTAGGTTGTATCTTAGGATTTCTTGCTTTCTTTCTTTTAGCATGTATCTAGGAATTTTTTTACATACTTGAATATGTTACTTTACTGTGAATGTACTTGAATTACATGTAATGAATCTTGCATTGAATACAATTATCCTTTTATTGCAAATTTATCTATGAGAACCAATTACCATCTCTATGATTGAATGAACCAACAACCTCGCTCTGATAACCTTCTTTATTGTTTTTAAATTCACCTTATTGCTGATAACAAAAAAGGGGAGAGAAATTGTATATGCATAAAGAAAAAAGAATGAAAGAATATAAGATATAAGAAATAAGAAAATCAAATAAAAAGAGAGAGAAATTTTAAATTTAGAAGAATTTTAGTTTATCTACATAGCATAGGGGGAGTTATTCAATGCAGGGGGAGCTTAATAATTTTTTATGTTAAATCATCTTGATTGATGATAGTCAAGTTATTTTTATTCATTTTGAAATTGGCATCAAATTCTCTATTAGGAAGTCTTAAGCTTTAACAATGTCTATAATTCTTAATTCAAATGAATTTTTAATGCATATACTCAAAGTTTTTGTCATCATCAAAAAGGGGGAGATTGTTGACCCAATTGAGGATTTTGATGATTAACAAAACTATTTGAGTATAACATTTGAAGTTACTAATGATTTTGATTAAGTTTTTCAGTTTATAATCTATTTATTAATCAAAATCAAGAAGAAAATCAAGTTCTGGTTGAATCTAATGTCAAGGTAAGATTGCAGACATTAGAGTCGACACATGGAATCACAGAGTCGACTCCGGAAAACGGCACAGACTTAGAGTCGACTCCGGGACTGTGAGAGCCGACTCCAATCAGAAAAGACAGAACGATGGATTTTCAGGCCACGACTTAGAGTCGACTCCCAGACTGTTAGAGTCGACTCCAGAAGAATTTTGTGTCGACCCCAGAAAAGTCAGAGACGACTCCAGATCGAGGATTTAAATTTTTCGATTTAGAGCCGACTCCAGAATGTCAGACACGCTCCAGAACTGTCAGAACGACTCTAAACTTTATCTTTATCTTTTTAATCCCAACGGCTATTGTTATTTATGGATCTAATCCTTCTTACACTTGCTTCTAACGGATAGTTTTAAACTATTTATGGATTAATCGGATCTATAAGAAGAGGGTTTGCTGCATCCGAAAAGAGAGAGACAAAAAGAAAGAATAGAGAAAATCTTTGAGATCCATCAGAAAAGAAAAGAGGGAAAATTGTAAGGAAAGATCATACTCATTCCCCAAAAGAAAGAGAGAGATTCCAAGCCTTTGCTGTTCTATTTAGAAGAAATCTCAAGAAAAGAAGAAGCCCTAGTTTTCTGATCTTCTGAGCTCAAGAGCATTCAAAGGAAGATCCATTCAAGGAAGAGAAGGAAGAAGCCACCAAGATCTGCGAATCAGGCTTTGATTCCTATCTCTTTATTGTTTCATTATTGTATATTTGCTCATTGAAGGAGCAGTTTGCTTTTGTAAAAATATATTGTTTGCTGGGTCAATCTGTGATTGATTCAGTTGAGGCTGTTAGCCTTGTGCAAGCATTTGCTTGTGGTGTAGGTTTTGTGCTGGTGAGCCTTGAAAACCAGCTGGGTTCGTTGTGCACCCGGAAAACAACAAGTTCGAGTTGTGAGCTTGCAAAACAACTCTGCTGTAATCAGTTTGATTATAGTGTGGACCCAAGAGGTACTTGGGAGTGGACGTAGGTGTAGGTACACCGAACCACTATAAAATCTTTGTGTTTGCCGTGATTGTCTCTTTATCTTCAACTCTCTATTTGTGCATAGTTCTGTTTTAATTTGTGAATCTAAGTTTTTATTTCCGCTGGGGGTTATTTTCAAAAGAGTTTAATTTTTGAAAAACCCAATTCACCCCCCTCCCTCTTGGGTTGCTATCTGGACCAACAGTTGGGTACCCTAATGGAACGAGAGGAGGACTGTTTTATAATGCTCAAGATAACAAAGTTTTTGTGTCAACAAATGCAACATTTCTCGAGTACAATTATATGATAGAATTCAAACCTAGAAGTAAAGTAGTTATGAAAGAGTTACTAGCTGATGAGATCAGCCCCACACCAAAAAAAGTTGTTGAACGACAAAAAGTTGAGACCACTACTCAAGATCAAATACCACCGTCACCATGACGTAGTGGGAGGGAATAAGATTACCCATCCGCTATGGTCAAGATGGAGAAGCACAAGTTGTAGTCACCGATGGCAGTGATGATGATCCATTGACATACAAGATGGCAATGGAGGATGTTGATCAAGAGAAATGGCAGGAAGCCATGAAACTCGAAATGGAATCAATGTATTCTAATTCAGTCTGGAAGCTTGTAGGTCTACCAGAAGGCGTAAAGCCTATTGGATGCAAATGGATCTATAAGAGAAAAAGAGGAGCCGATGGAAAAGTAGAGACTTTCAAGGCTAGGTTAGTGGCAAAGGGTTTTACCCAAAAGGAAGGAGTAGACTATGAGGATACTTTTTCGCCAGTAGCTATGCTAAAATCCATTCAGATTCTCTTATCCATTGCTGCTCATTATGATTATGAGATATGGCAAATGGATGTCAAGACGGCGTTTTTGAACGGCCATCTTGAAGAGACTATTCATATGGTCCAACCAGAGGGTTTTGTGGTTAAAGGCCAAGAGCAGAAAGTCTGCAAATTGCAAAGGTCCATTTATGGGCTTAAGCAAGCTTCTAGATCTTGGAACATCAGATTTAATGAAGCCATAACATCTTATGGTTTTGAACAAAATTTAGATGAACCTTGTGTCTATAAGCAAAAGGAAGGAAATACAGTGGTCTTCTTAGTTCTTTATGTGGATGACATTTTACTCATTGGGAATGATGTAGGATCTCTGTCCAAAATAAAGAACTGGCTAGCCAGCCAACTCCAAATTAAGGATTTGGGAGAAGCAAGCTACATTCTTGGCATTCAAATTATACGGGATCGCAAGAATAGACTTTTGACGTTGTCTCAGGCATCGTATATTGACAAGGTGCTTGTCAGATTTGCGATGCAAAACTCTAAGAAAGGTAATTTACCTACTCGACATGGAGTTCATCTTTCTAAAGAGCAGTGTCCTAAAACACCGCAAGAGGAGGAAGATATGAGACAGATTTCCTATGCTTCGGCAGTTGATAGTTTGATGTATGCAATGTTGTGTACAAGACCCGACATCTGCTTTGCAGTGGGAGTGGTTAGCCGATACCAGTCAAACCCAGGATTGGATCACTGGGTTGCAGTCAAACATATTCTGAACTATCTGAGGCGTACGAGAAACTATATGCTGGTATATTCCAGTAGGGATTTGATTCCTGTTGGATATACAGATTCTGATTTTCAATCAGATAGAGACTCTAGGAAGTCTACTTTTGGAGCGATGTTCACTTTGGGAGGAGGAGCCATTATATGAAGAAGCGTCAAGCAAACCTGCATTGCTGACTCAACCATGGAGGCTGAATATGTAGCGGCTTGTGAAGCAGCTAAGGAGGCAGTCTGGCTTTGGAAATTTTTGAAAGATCTAGAAATTGTTTCAGATATGCATGAACCAGTTAGACTCTACTGTGACAACAGTGGCGCAGTAGCCAATGCCAAGGAACCCAGAAACCACTGTAGAGGAAAGCATATAGAGAGAAAATTTTACCTTGTGAGAGAAATTGTCAGTAGAGGAGACGTTTTAGTTGAGAAGATCGCATCTGCGATCAATATAGCTGATCCGTTTACTAAGACATTACCGGCAAGTGGGAGATTGTTGGGATATGTGCCTATAAACAAATGATATTTATTATTTTATTGAATATTTAAGAAATTTTTTAATATTAAACTTGCATGCATGTTATGATGCTTTATAAATATCAAAAATCCTGAATTTATTTAAATGTGACTTTAAATATTGTATATAAGTGTTATATATAGAGGATAATATTAAAGTAAAATAATCTAAATTTATCCGTAATTATAAATTAAAGTTGCAAACGAAATCTTTAATTTAAAATTACTAGCGCGATTCATTACATTCTAAATGAAACGATCTTATCCGGATTGTTGATAATGAGATTATCGGACTGAAAGCGCTTTATATAATTTGATTATATAGGACTGGAACACGATTAATTATGAATCTCTAATAAATTTCGTTGTTAAAATAGAGAATTCAAAATTAATCAATGATGGTCATATGTGAATCGATCTTAATTCTGAGTAATTAATAGACTCCTATTTATTATATTATATTTTTTGACTTACCGAGTAATGACACAAAAACATAATGTCAAATTCTTGGTATATTGAAATATATTAACATAAGTAGCTGAAAATATTAATATACAAGATGAAATCCATTCCTTCATAAAGAAATCAGATGGACGGTTCCCATAAGTGTTGATTCGGGACTTAAATATTAAGAGCGCTTAATTTATAGTTGGATCATAAATATATTATTTATTATAGAATCAATGGTACTATGGATAAAGATGTGATTAAAGAGGTTAACGGAAAATGCCTAGCTTTAATCATGAACTGTTTATGGAGGATTGATTTATATGTAGTGATTATATCAATGGACGAATCAAATCCTTTTGAATATAATTAATTTTATAATTTTAAGTGTGCAGTTCCAAATTTTTAGTGGAGTAATTTAGAATTAATAATTTTGATATTTTAATTAAGATGTTAATTGAATATCAAAATTATTGGAGCTTAGAATTATAATGTCTATAGTTCCTCTGGACGGCTCTATTAAATTATGTGAACTTTATGATATGTTGGGTTGAGTTATTAATTTGGAATTGAGAATTCTAAATTATTTTCTTATATAGAAATTAATTGGATTAATTTCTATTATATGGTATGCTAGGGAATAAATCGTAGGCATATTCTACAAGAAAAGTCTAAAAATTATTTAGTTGTTGAAGAAATAAATATGCGATCGTGAGAGAGCCTTTCTCTCTCCCGTAACGTCCCATGATAAATATAGTGTTGGATTGATATACATTAAAGTAATTCCAAGAGTTGAAAGCGATCTTTAAATATTAATTAATTGATTAATTAATAAAAGAGGTTGATAGTTGTTATTCTATGAGAATATAAGATTCACGAGAGATAGAGAAGATCGGAGAACAATGATCAACCACAGAGAGTTCCTCCTTCAACTTCACTTTATCTCATGAGTTGAGAATACAAAGTGAATTAAACTCAGTTGTGTAATCTCAACCCAAATCAAAGGAACGTCCACTCGTCGTTGAGAATACAAAGTGAATTAAACTCAGTTGTGTAATCTCAACCCAAATCAAAAGGAACGTCCACTCGTTCATGTTCATCATAATCTGGAGAACGTTTGGAAAGATCCATGGTGATCAAAAGGATTTGGTGATTCCAAGGTAGTGGTGGTGAAGAACGAAAGGTAAATTCTTATTCTCCTTATTGTTCTTGTTATTAAATTAATACGGGTATAGATCGCGCTAACTCAATTTTTAAGATATGTGATTTGATCATTATCTTGTTTCTGCTAAGATATGTGATTTGATTCTTATCTTGCTTCTGCAAACATCTCAAAATCGTATTGAGATAACCATCAAATGTCTATGATAGAATCTCAACTTTCATGACAGTTTGAAGAGATGGACTACGGTAATATTTGGAAGTACCGGATGGAAGAAGGATCCATCAATTATCAGAGTATACATATAGAATACCTGTATTTCGTTCCTAAGCCACTATTGCTAGCTCCTAATAATGCCGAGAAAAAGCTTTTTCATCTGACTTTTACTTGAAAATAAAGTAAAATTATTCAAATATTTAAGAGCAAATTCAGTCTTTTCTTTTCTCGAGGAGAACAAATTCAAATTGTGGACAATTTGAGATAATTCCCCCTGATTTTTTAACAGAATTTAATCCTTTTAATTAGCTACGTTATGATAGTTAAATAAAATTCTAAAAATAATTAACCAGACGTACCTGTATCAGTTTGATGTCATGTAATGCCCGAGGCAAGACCAATTTTGGAGGTAAGGCAATAGGTCAAGGGGAAATTTATGCGTTCTCTTAAAAAATTCAACGCTTGTTTGGAACTCGGTTTACTAACAGATTATTTCAAATAGCTAGTGAATTGGGAGGCAGGAACTGAACATGTCCATCACTTTCCCTTTTTTTTTCTTTTTCTTTTCGATGAGAAACTAAAGAAGCGATCGAACGTCCCATTATTTTATTAAAGAATGTAATATTTACATAGTTAAAAAAAAAAGAAAAAAAAAGAAAAAAGAGGAAGAGAAATAGAGAGAGCACAGGAAGAATGATGGAGCTTAGCGTTAGTGGCTTAAATCAGTTGGGGTTTAAGTGCATTAATTCTCCTTTATTTATGGTTTCTGTTAATAAGACCTAGTCTTTAGGGATTAGTTGATTACGTTTGAATTATTCTGTTCTACTTACCATGTTCTTAGGATGGAAAAACGTAGGTTGTTATTTTTCAGTTGTAAAAGGCTTTATATAAGCCAAAAGTTTCAGTTCAATAAAATAGCTTCATTCTCCCAATTGTGTGAATAGTAAGTTTCAACAATTGGTATCAGAGCAAGGTCACATGGCCTGATTGAGTGAGGTTAAGAATTCGTAGAATTCTTAAAGAGAGAAAACAGTGAGTGAAACAAGAGAGAAAGAGAAAAGAAAACAGTATGGCAGCAGAAGGAAACTTTGTGCAACCTGCAATCCCTAGGTTTGATGGTCACTATGATCATTGGGCCATGTTGATGGAGAATTTTCTTCGATCTAAGGAGTACTGGAGTTTGATTGAAATTGGGATACCTGCAGTTGCAACTGGAGTAGAACCAACTGAGGTGCAGAAGAAGGCAATGGAGGATCAAAGATTGAAAGATTTAAAAGTAAAGAACTATCTCTTTCAATCTATTGATCGAACGATCATGGAAACCATCTTGAATAAAGAGACTGCAAAGGGCATATGGGATTCGATGAAGCAAAAATATCAAGGATCCACCAAGGTGAAACGTGCTCAATTGCAAGCTCTTCGGAGAAATTTTGAGATTTTGGGAATGAAAGAAGGTGAGAGTGTTGATGATTACTTTGCAAGGACTCTTACCATAGCAAATAAAATGAAAGCTCATGGTGAGAAAATGGAGCAGATTGCTATAGTGGATAAGATCCTGAGATCAATGACACCAAGGTTTGATTATGTGGTGTGTTCAATTGAAGAGTCAAATGATCTTGCAATCATGACTATTGATGAACTTCAGAGCAGTTTATTGGTGCATGAGCAGAGAATGAGAAGTCACAAGGAAGAAGAACATGCTTTGAAGATCACAGGTGGAGAAAGGTTTGAAGCAAGGGAGGATGACAGAGTTGGAGGCAGAGGCAGGGCTCGTGGAGGCTATAAAGGCCGAGGAAGAGGCCGAGGGAGACAATCACTCAACAAAGCCATCATCGAGTGCTACAAGTGTCATAAATTAGGGCATTTTCAGTATGAATGCCCTACTTGGGAGAAAACTGCCAACTACACAGAGCTTGATGAAGAAGAGGAACTGCTCCTCATGTCCTATGTGGAACTTCATAACTCAAGAAGAGAGGAGGTATGGTTTCTTGATTCTGGTTGTAGTAACCACATGAGTGGTAATAAGCTTTGGTTTTCAAATTTGGATGAAAGCTTTAGACAGTCTGTAAAGCTAGGAAATAATACTAGAATGGCTGTGATGGGAAAGGGGAACATTAGATTGAATGTTGATGGAGTGATTCAAGTGATCAGTGAAGTGTTTTATATCCCAGAATTAAAAAACAACTTATTGAGCTTAGGTCAATTACAGGAGAAGGGATTAACCATACTTATTCAGCATAATATGTGCAAGTTGTTTCATTCTACTAGAGGCTTAATTATGCAAACAGCAATATCTACTAACAGAATGTTCGCAGTGTTAGCCACTATGTCTTCAAAAGAATCAACTTGTTTTCAGGCAACCAGTGAAAATGATGCTTACTTGTGGCATTGTCGATTTGGTCACCTGAGCTTCAAGGGCCTGAGTACACTATATACCAAGACAATGGTCAAAGGCTTACCTCCACTCAAATCTCCTACAAAAGTGTGTACTGATTGCCTTGTTGGGAAGCAACATAGGGACTTAATCCCTAAGAAAAGTCTCTGGAGAGCAACACAAAAGCTGCAGCTTGTTCATGCAGATATTTGTGGACCCGTGAAGCCTGAATCCAATGGCAAAAAGAGGTACCTGCTTACTTTTATTGATGATTTTAGTAGGAAATGTTGGGTATATTTCTTATCAGAGAAGTCCGAAGCATTTGGCATGTTCAAAAGGTTTAAGAGCTTTGTTGAGAAGGAATCTAGTGTTTTGGTGTGCTGTCTACGCACAGATAGAGGTGGTGAATTTACCTCTAGTGAATTCAATGAGTTCTGCAATTCAAATGGTATTAAAAGACAACTTACTGCTGCCTATACCCCTCAGCAAAATGGAGTTGCTGAGAAAAAAAATAGAACAATTATGAATCTAGTAAGGAGCATGTTATCAGGAAAACAAGTTCCTAAAGATTTTTGGCCCGAGGCAGTAAATTGGTGTGTGCATGTTCTAAACAGAAGCCCTACATTGGCTGTAAAAGATATCACACCTGAAGAGGCATGGAGTGGCATTAAACCATCAGTGGAGTACTTTCGAGTTTTTGGCTGCATTGGTCATGTTCATGTTCCCGATGCTCAAAGAACAAAGTTGGATGCCAAGAGTTTCAAATGTGTGTTACTGGGTGTGAGTGAAGGAACTAAAGCCTATAGACTCTACAACCCTGTTACAAAAAGGATTGTGGTGAGCCGAGATGTAGTGTTTGAAGAGAATGAGAATTGGGATTGGGGAAAGAATGTAGAAGAGGTAACAGGTGATGTACTTGATTGGGGTGATGAAGAAGATACAGAAGAGAGAAATGAGCATAGTGAAAGTGAAGATGTAATTGGGGAGCACGAGCAAGCAGATGCAAGAGCTGTGGCAAGATCACCTTCATCAGGTTCACTTGGGAGAAATGAGTCTAGTCCACTTAGAGAACGAACAAGAAGAGTGCCTCATTGGATGGAGGATTATGTCACAGGTGAAGGGTTGTCTGAAGGTGAGGAAATGAACAACCTGGTGTTGTATACTTCAGCTGGAGATCCATGTTCTTTTGAAGATGCATCAAGGTGTTCGAAATGGAGGGTGGCTATGGATAGTGAGATAAGCGCAATAGAAAGAAATGGTACTTGGGAGTTAACTGATTTGCCAAAGGGAGCAAGGAAGATAGGAGTAAAGTGGATATTCAAAACAAAGCTCAATGAACGAGGTGAAGTTGACAAGCACAAGGCCCGGCTTGTAGCAAAAGGTTATGCACAACAATATGGTATTGATTATACTGAAGTATTTGCTCCAGTTGCTAGATGGGATACCATTAGGATGATTCTGGCTCTAGCTGCACAAAGAGAATGGTGTGTGTATCAACTAGATGTAAAGAGTGCTTTTTTACATGGGGAGTTGAATGAAGATGTGTTTGTGGAGCAACCTCAAGGTTATGTGAAGAAAGGAGAAGAGCATAAAGTTTACAAGTTGAGAAAGGCATTGTACGGGTTAAAGCAAGCTCCTCGAGCTTGGTATATCAGAATTGAGTCATATTTCATCAAGGAAGGTTTTGAGCGTTGTCAAAATGAGCACACACTGTTCATTAAATCTCAAGGAGTGGGTAAGATGTTGATTGTGAGTTTGTATGTAGATGACTTGATATTTACAGGAAGTGATGAAGGTATGTTTGAAGAATTTAAGGTCTCAATGAAAATGGAGTTTGATATGACAGATTTGGGCAAGATGAAGTATTTTCTTGGGGTTGAGATTGTGCAAAACAGTGAGGGAATTTTCTTGAGCCAAAGAAAGTATGCACAGGAGGTATTAGAAAGGTTTGGTATGGAGAACTCAAATTCAGTAAAGAACCCTATGGTACCAGGGTTTAAGCTTATGAAAAATGAAGATGAAGCTCGTGTGGATGTGACACAATACAAACAAATGATTGGCAGCTTAATGTATCTAACTGTGACAAGGCCTGATCTTATGTATGTTGTGAGTTTGGTTAGCAGATATATGGAGAGGCCAACAGAGTTACACATGCAAGCTATGAAGAGGATTCTGAGGTATGTAAAGGGGACTGTTGAACTGGGAATTTGTTATAAGAAGGGAGGTGAAAGTGATGAGAAGATGGTAGCATTTTCTGACAGCGATTATGCTGGGGATATTGATGATCGCAAGAGTACATCAGGGTATGTTTTTATGTTAAGCAGTGGAGCTGTTGCCTGGTCTTCCAAAAAGCAACCAGTTGTCACCCTTTCAACCACCGAAGCTGAGTTCATTTCTGCAGCTTCATGTGCCTGTCAAGGAGTTTGGATGAGGAGAGTTCTTAAGCAACTTGGTTGCAGCCAAAGTAAGTCAACTGTCATTTATTGTGATAATAATTCTGCTATTAAACTGTCCAGAAATCCTGTCATGCATGGAAGGAGCAAGCACATAGATATCAGATTTCATTTCCTCCGTGAGTTGTGTAAGGATGGTGTGATAGAACTTGTGCACTGCAATTCACAAGATCAGGTGGCAGACATCATGACCAAGCCTTTGAAGTTGGATGCCTTTGTAAAGTTACGGGACTTGCTTGGGTTGTGTAGCATGCCAAGTGAGTAAACTGATTACTTGATGCAATGCAGTTTAAGGGAGGAATTGATGGAGCTTAGCGTTAGTGGCTTAAATCAGTTGGGGTTTAAGTGCATTAATTCTCCTTTATTTATGGTTTCTGTTAATAAGACCTAGTCTTTAGGGATTAGTTGATTACGTTTGAATTATTCTGTTCTACTTACCATGTTCTTAGGATGGAAAAACGTAGGTTGTTATTTTTCAGTTGTAAAAGGCTTATATAAGCCAAAAGTTTCAGTTCAATAAAATAGCTTCATTCTCCCAATTGTGTGAATAGTAAGTTTCAACAAGAAGCCTATAAGCCTACTATATCCTGATTGCTACACCAGGGATTAGAGAGAGAGAGATATTGCACTAACAAATGATGTCCATGTGACGATTTCTCAAACAAACAAAGGTGACTCCACGTTTAGAACAAGTGAGGGGCCTTAAAGTAAACGAAGCAACTGAAGGTTTTTTTTTAAAGAAAAATTCTCAAATTCCTTTCGATCCAAATCTAGCAACATATTGCGCATGTTAATTGGTTTCACCCCTCTCTGAGACTCAATCGGATGTTCTTTCTTCTCCAACCATGCCATAATTCCTAAAAATTGCTTATCCATTTTTCTAAGATTCCTGCTATCGTAGATAGAAAGCCACACGCACTTTGCAAAGAAGCATCTAAGAAAGAGATGGTTAATATATATAGACTCCTCTTAAGCTCCACATAATGAGCAACTATTGCTAATAAGCTAATCTTTCTTTATTAAAACAACTCCAGTATGAAAGCGGTTTCTTAAGGTCAACCGTAAGAAAACCTTGAGCTATAATAGTATAGTCGCTCTCCAAACAGTTATGATATGGCCATATCAAACCACTATAAATAAGAAACTTGTTATAAGGGTTAATAGAGAAAATATCATTCTTAGTGAACTTCCGACCTGGTGTGTCAGCAAATCTTAATGGCTTTAAAGGGGCAATCAAGTCATTAAGGGATAGGAGTTGGTCAAATTCCTCCCAAGCCTATGAAATTTAAAGCTCTAACTAAGAGAGCATCCACTGTAACAAATTCTCGTTATCTCGATGCTAAAAATGTTATTCATCGGTGCTTAAAAGTATCAAAAAAATATAATATTATTTAGACACTTTTTCAAGCATTGAAAAAGCAGGAGTGAAAATAAAAATGCCGATGCTTTTATTTTTCGTCACTTTAAAAAAAGTATCAAAGTCAATACATTTTTTTTAAAAAAAAATTAGGTCCAAGCTCACTTTCTTCCCATGGTGCCCTCATCCTCGCGGCCGCCGCCGCCCCTAGCTTGGGTCTCACCATCCTCAACGTCATCTCCACTGACCCCTTCAACCAGAAGATCCGCCTCACTACCGCGATCTACTTCAAGAACCACGTTCGCTCTCGCTGGACCCCCTCCTCTGATGACCCCTCCATACCAGACATCGAGAAGAACCAGATCAAAGCCCTCATTGTCTCCTCCATGCTCAAAGTCCCCCGCCACATCTGTCCTCAACTCTCCGAGGTTCTCTCCATCGTTAATTCCCATGACTTTCCCTTGTCCTGGCCCTCCCTCCTCCTTGAGCTCATCTCCAACCTCCGCTCCGCCGCCAACTATTCCATCGTCAACAGCCTCCTCCCCAACTCCCTCTTGCTCAAGTTCCGCCACTCCACCGACACCTTCGCCCTCGGCCTCAACCTCAAGTACTGCCTTGACGGATTTGCTGCCCCCCTCCCTGATGTCTTCGTCAAGGCCATCCAGTTCATCTCCACCAATGCCACCGCCAGCTCCCTTGATGTCCTATGCCCCTTCTTTAAGTGCCAGCGCCTTAACTGCAGGATCTTCCACTCCCTGAACTTCACCGAGCTCCCTGAGTTCTTCGATGATCCCATGCGGGGGTGGATAACTTAGTTTCGAAGCTACCTCACCACCACCAACTCACCAAACTGAGGGTGCCATCGATGCCCTCCGTACTGTCATCTATGAGAATCTTCAGCTCAAAATGAACAAGAACGAGAAGTTCAAGGACTATCCTAAGGACTTTGCCTCTGCCGTCTGGAATCTTCTCACGACCTCCTCTGCCTCCATTTCCTGCGACCACCGTCAGCACGAGCATCCATCATTCCCTCTTTAGCTAAACTTTGAGCGGCCGAAGAAGAGGGGGGCGTCTGCGGTGGGGACGATCGAAGGTTGAGATGGGGAGTAGCAGAGAAGCCGAAGATGGGAAAAAAAATTTAAAATTTCGAATGAGAGAAAAGAGACAAATTAAAGAGCGAGAGGAAATTGCGCAACGTAAAAATTGAAATAGAAGTTTAATCCATCGCTCGCCATCAAATAAATTCGAATGTCTAAGCTAAAAAGTGTCGGTATTCATTAAAAAAATATTTTCTTTTGTCAAGAACTCTCGACACTTTTAAGAGTGTCAAGCATTGTTAACTGCCGACCCTTTTATTTTTCTCACGTTTTCCCAAACCGTCAAAAAAAAAGGTTTTCTTCTTTTTTTTATTGTAGTGATCGGTTCACTAAGAGGCTATAAAAAATTACGTCTCATTGCTTTTTAATGTGACTTATTAAAAAGATGAGTCAGAGGAGTCAGCCCCATCCAAAAGGGTTCTCCCAAAATTTGATATTTTGCCCATTGCCCAACTTGAAGAAAGTGAAATTTTAGGAAGCTTTCTAAGATCTCCATATGTCCTTCCAGTTTGGAGGTAAAGTGACTGAGGAGCTATGGATTCTCATTTCCATATTTCTTTAAGCATAGTAAAGCCTCTAAATTTGATTATTTTGTTACTGTGGAAATCCATTCTTCGACTCAGATGTGCTTCTAGCTCCTGATCCAAACGTCGATCTCGCCGCCTCAAAATGGAACCTGCAAGACACTCCGCACACAGAGGGTATTGTGGAGGTTGCCCTCTGCAGAGGACCCTCTGACGCCCAAATCAGTGGAGATTCACAGCAAGCAGATGTGAGGAGAAGACTCTCACAGAGAGATGTTCATCCCGACTCTTATGAGAGCTCTAATGCAGTGAGAAAATGAATGTGTAAGGGGTTATCTTAGAGTTCTTTTGCGCACATATCTGAGAGGTTGAAATGCTGTAGTATTTATAGGTGATCACCTAATTCCTTGGACGTGCCCGGATGGGGTCTAAAAACTGTTAGGATTTGAATCAGGTTTGTTATGAGGCCGGTAGGGTCCGTATCTTGTCAATTAGAGGATCAACGGCTGGGAGAGCTGGTTGATGCCTTGAGGCTCGATGATCACATAGACCTAGGCCACTCTCGCAGATCCTAGGCCACTTCTGGGCATGATTCACCGTCCGGAATCTTATTCAGTTATGGTGAATTTGAACCCTCCTGTGCCGGATTTTGCAAAGGTATTTTGAGTGTCATGGTTCGGCAAGAATGAGGAATAACCTATTTTCCAAGGTATAGAATGGCTCGGCCGGATGGCCAAAGCACAAGGATAGCTCGGGTTACCGAAGAATAGCTCGGGTTACCGAGGAATGGTTCGGCTCGGATGGCCGAAGTACAAAGATAGCTCGGGTTACCGAGGAATGGTTCGGCTCGGATGGCCGAAGTATGAGGACGATTTGGGTTGTCGGGGCGATCCTACTTTGTCAGAGATGATTTAGCTTTGTTGCTTGGATGTTATGCCGGCTGGCTAGCAGGGTGTTTGGATTGGGCGTGACCCAATCGCCGATGTGGATGATCAATAATACAATGATGATTTTACCCCTCATCACATGCCCCCCACTTCCTAGTCTGAAGTGTATGTTCGGATATAGGGAGTAGAATTCCAGAGCAATCTTATTTGAGGGATTCAAAAAGGCAGGCAATGATGATCTCGTAAATGATGGGCCGCTATTTCGTCATCATTTTCTGCCACAGCTCGAGGAGGAAATGCCTCGTTTCCAACAAGCCGCGATAGCGGAAGTTCCACGTGGCGGGAATCCTTTATTTCTGGCGCCTGTATCGAGATTTTTGGCATCTAGGGCTTTCTTTCTGAAGCGCTTATTTAAAGAGGGCTGGGGCGGCGTTCCTTCTGTAACGCCCCTTTGTCCCTACCGTAGAGATTTTTCGCTCCCTCTTTGTGCCCTTGCATGTCTGTTCGTGTCTTACCCCCTTTTCAGCCAATATGAGTGGTACAGGCGATGTTGCTTCTGAGGTAACCCTAGACGATCTGGATAGGATCCATCGCCATTATAGAGTTCCTCTGGATGTAGCCTTATGGGTGCCAAGAACCGAGCACCGGGTTTCAACCGAGTTGAGCTGGGGAGTCTTCTTCTACGAGGAGAGCTTGAGGACAAGTCTCTGATTCCCTCTTCACTCGTTGATACAGGAGGTGATGAGGTTTTACAACATATGCCCAACGATGGTGGCTCCGAATAGATGGTGCAATCTCTTCGGGTTCATCTCGATGTGCAGTCGCATTGGGGCGAATGCGACCCTTCCCTTATTTCGAGTTTGCTACAACCTGGTTTCTGGGAGGATCTCTAAGTGGCCCTACATTGGCCCCCGAATGTCATTTAAGAAGATTTCGGATAACCCTTCTTCGATAAAGGGGTGGAAGTCTTGATTTCTTATTGCCGAAGGAAACATCGGCTCGGATTTTCCGAAAGGATGTGCCAGTTATGTAAAGGATCCGAAGGCGCGTTTGAAGTTGAGCAGGCAAGAAAAAAGGGATCTGGCTATCCTTCGCATCGGTTAGGAGGTCTCTTCCAGCACTTGTTAGCGGAGGATACCCTTTTTGCTGCTGGGCTTAGCTCTATCGACCCTCAGGGTGAGTCTTTGCTCTAATGGTCGGTATGTTTATGTAATCTTGCTACTGTTTAACTGAACATCCATTGTGTTTTTAGCGTTTTTCTTTAGCTCGTGAGCTTAAACACTCTGATATTTTGCAGATGGGTAGAATTGGGCTCAAGGCGCAGGAGCAGTTTAAAACTTTAAGGGCGGAGTTATCCGCGAGTCGCCGAATGAACCTCGAACTCCAAAATCAGCTTACTTCGGCTGTGGAGGAGTATAAAAATTCTACGCAATTCTCTGAAGAATGTAGAGGGGCTTGTGCTGATGCATTTCGGTTCGGCGAGGTGGAGGCTCGAACAAGGATCTCTCGGGCACATTCCGAATGGGATTTATCTTTTTTGGATGCCAAACATTTTGATGTTTGTACCCTGGGAGCCGAAGAAGAGGAATATGAGGACATCTCGAATGTCGATCTTGAGGCTATTCTGGGCCCTAATGAGGCTGCGGCTCCTGAAGAATGCCCTCAGCTCACTGCCGAGGAACCAACATCATTCGAAGCGGGCAAAGCAAGTCAAGTTCTCCCGGATGTTACCGAGGAGGCTCCTGGGATCGACCTGAAACCCTGACCCCTAAGGGTTGCATATGTATTTTTCTCCTTTCATACTTGTATCTGGCCAAAACTTTAATGAATGGATCTTTTGTTTCCATCTGTTTTGCCTTATTATTTTAAATCACTTGTCGCCTAAACAGTCATTTTGTGTTAGAAGCTGACGGCGAGTGGATCATGTGTAACTCTCGCCTTTGGGTCGGTTTGCTCCTTTCGAACTGAATGCCTTGCCTATTCAAAGCTGAACCGATTTGCTTCGTCGGTGTATGAGCTAGCTCGGTTAAGACTTGAGAAAATGTCTCGGTTAAGGCCGAGGTTAGGCAGATAGTTCGGTCAATCCGAAATAAGAGGTTGGCTCATTTGGCCGAGGTATAAGATGGTTCGGCGCGATATCACCAAAAACTGCGCGAGTACCTCGGCCGAGATTTGGCGGATGGTCCAGTCTATGAGAAATCATTTCATTTTTTGCCTGTGCGGATGAGACGAATTTGTAATTCACTGAAGGATGCTTTGTTTTTTGTGTAGGACATTTATCCTGTTGGCCTTTTCCAATGCGGGTCTTTTTAACGTACGAGATAAGCATTCGATCGCCATTGGATGGTGTCATTTTCACGAGGTGATTTCCTAGGCCTGCTCGTATCCCAAGGACCGGCGAATGATTTTCTGCATTTAAGGCTCTTGATTCGAGATCAGAGGAAAATCTTTTGTCGTGCGTCATGGCCTGGGAAATGCATTCGCCGTGCTTTGGAAAGCGCTCTTTTACCCTGAACTGTCACATGGCAGCATGGCCAGGGCGTTTTGAATCCTGGGGTTTTCTGCTTTAATGGCTGCCCCCCGGTCTGTTTGCCTATAAAAATGGGAGGAGCGGGCCGTGTTAGGCTAGCTCTCAAGACTTTCTTTTCTGTGAGTTATAAGAGTTTCCATGGCATCTATTTCATTGAAGTGAGAGTGGAGAAATTGAGCTTTCCTTTTGAAAGCTGGTTCGTCCCAGATAGCTGTGGTGATGGAGAAACTGCTGAAAAGTAGATAGTCCTCAAGAAAGATTTCTCGGAGGTTATATGGAGAGCGCACGGGAGGCCCGCAGAGGTCATATGGGGAGCTTCTTGTATACGCTTCCTGTATGTCCTTTGTCACTTGCCATGGGGACCACAGGAAATGCAAAGCATACGTACCCCCCATGGTTAACATGGACCTCACCTCCCCCCTTGATTTGGATTTCTCAGCTCATCCGCCTGAGGGATCTTCTTCCCACGTGAAGAGGGAGGAGAGTGGTGTTGGACTGCTGGTTCTCTGCCTTTTATTGTTGGACAGTGGCTAGCAGGCCATCCCTCTGGGGGGGTACCTCATTGGCATAGGCATCCACGGGTCCTTGACCTGGTTATGATCCCTTCATGTGTTCATCCGAGGGATTCATGGATGGCTTGCTTTGTTCTTTGGGATTAACCAGTGGCTCAACAGAGCCTGTCTGGTTTCTCTGATTTCCGGGGTCAGATGTAAAGACATCGTCATCGACCGAAGCTGCTCAGCCGAGCCTTTTATTTGTTTGTATTTCCTGTGCTTTGACGCACTTGTAATGCCTCTTGAGAGGTTGTAATCTTTCATCAATAAAGAAAGTTTTTCTACTCTTTCTTCTTTTATTATCTGTTTCTTTTCTGATGTGATTGTGTTGAGAGTTGCCGCTCTCGTTTTGTGCTTTCCGGCCCGTAGCCTAAGCTACAAATCCAAAAGCGTTTGTGCTACTTTGTTTTTGTTAACATGTCATTCAATTCTCTGTGGGGGAAGTGTTTATCTCTGTTTAAATCAGAGGGAGGCCTGGGTGGCCCTGCAAACTTACATGGTGAACATGGTCCTATTTAAGGGACGAAGTACATATTTCTTTGAAAAGAAATAACTTGCATAATCTTGCTAGTAAGCGAAGAAAGGTTACTAACATCTGCCGAAGCATAATAGGACGTCTTAGTCGCGTCAGAGCGTTTGAGAAATCACACAGCCAGGCTGAGGCTTTAGAACTATATCACTCGGTTTGTCCGAGGCTTCAAATAATATATCACTCGGTGTTGCCAAGGCATCAAAAAGATATCACTCGGTGTTGCTGAGGCTTCAGATAATATATCACTCAGTGTTGCCGAGGCTTCAAATAATATTTCGCTCAGTGTTGCCGAGGCTTCAAATAACATATCGCTCGGTGTTGCCAAGGCTTTAAATAATATATCGCTCGGTGTTGCCAAGGCTTCAAATAATATATCGCTCGGTGTTGCCGAGGCTTCAAATAATATATCACTCGGTGTTGCCAAGGCTTCAAATAATATATCACTCGGTGTTGCCAAGGCTTTAAATAATATATCACTCAGTGTTGCCGAGGCTTCAGAAAGATATCACTCGATGTTGCCGAGGCTTCAGATAATCTATCACTCGGTGTTGCCGAGGCTTCAAATATATTCACTCGGTGTTGCCGAGGCTTCAAATAACATATCACTCAGTGTTGCCGAGGCTTCAAATAACATATCGCTCGGTGTTGCCGAGGCTTCAAATAATATATCGCTCGGTGTTGCCGAGGCTTCAAATAATATATTACTCGGTGTTGCTAAGGCTTCAAGATTATATTTACTTGGCACTGTCAAGGTACGGAGATCGCTCGGCCCAGCCGAGGATTATAAAGATTATATTTTACTTGGCACTGCCAAGGTACGGAGATCGCTCGGCCCAGCCGAGGATTATAAAGATTATATTTTACTTGGCACTGCCAAGGTACAAAGATCGCTTGGCCTAACCGAGGATTATAAAAATTATATTTTACTTGGCACTACCAAGGTACGGAGATCGCTCGGCCCAGCCGAGGATTATAAAGATTATATTTTACTTGGCGTTGCCAAGGTACGGAGATCGCTCGACCCAGCCAAGGATTATAAAGATTATATTTTACTTGGTGCTACCAAGGTACGGAGATCGCTCGGCCCAACCGACGATTATAAAATTATATTTTACTTAGCGCTGCCAAGGTATGGAGTCCTTCCAGCCCAGCTGGGATATATTTTACTTGGCACGGTCAAGGTCCAGAGATCGCTCGGCCCGGCCGAGGATTTATAACCTGTCTCTCATCGTAGCCATCAAAGAAAGCAACGAAAAAAGTAATTTTTCGAATCTTTGAAAATTTAATTCAATGGACAAAGTAAGTTCAGGGAGGGCGTACTCTCACTGATGATAAATGCGGAGATTATCCGAGTTCCACGTCCGGGAAATAAAATTTTTATTTAGATATGGAGCTTGTAGGTGTCGGGTCTGATCACCTCCGTAATTTGATAAGGACCCTTCCAATTAGGAGACAACTTCCCTTGCTCCAGTGGCTTTGAGACCGATGCCTTCTGAAGTACCAGATCACCCGGGGAGAAAAAACTTCCCTTTGACTCTGGTTGAATGGTAGCGGGCGATTCTTTGCTGGTAGGCCACCATCCGAATTCGAGCTTTCTCTCTGACTTCTTCTATCAAGTCAAGATTGATCCAGAGTTGTTCATCATTGGACTCTTCCGAGTAGCCTTCGGTGCGAGGGGAGGGGAGTTCGACCTCCACGGGGATAACAGCTTCTGTGTTGAAGGCCATCTTGAATGGAGTCTGTCCCGTGGGAGCCCTGTTGACCCAATTGAGGATTTTGATGATTAACAAAACTATTTGAGTATAACATTTGATGTTACTAATGATTTTGATTAAGTTTTTCAGATTATAAGTCTATTTGATGATCAAAATCAAGAAGGAAAATCAAGTTCTGGTTTGAATCTAATGTCAAGGTAAGACTGTAGACATTAGAGTCGACACATGGAATCACAGAGCCGACTCCGAAAAATGGCACGGACTTAGAGTCGACTCCGGGACTGTGAGAGCCGACTCTATCAGAAACAACAGAACGTTGGATTTTCAGGCCATGACTTAGAGTCGACTCCCAGACTGCTAGAGTCGACTCCAGAAGAATTTTGTGTCGACCCCAGAAAAGTCAGAGACGACTCCAGATCGAGCGGATTAAATAATTTTGAGTTAGAGTCGACTCCAGAAAAGCCAGAGCCGACTCCAGAATGTCAGACATGGCTCCAGAACTGTCAGAACGACTCTAAACTTTATCTTTATCTATTTTAATCCCAACGGCTATTGTTATTTATGGATCTAATCCTTTTTCACTTGCTTCTAACGGATAGTTTCATACTATTTATGGATTAATCGGATCTATAAGAAGAGGGTTGATTGCATCCCAAAAAGAGAATAGAAGAGAAGAAAAATCGAGAAAAGAAGAGAGAAAAGAAGAAAGAAGAAAAATAGAGAAAAATCTTTGAGATCTATCAGAAAAGAAAAGAGGGAAAACCTGTAAGGAAAGATCATACTCATTCCCCAAAAGAAGAGAAAGAGATTCCAAGCCTTTGCTGTTCTATTTAGAAGAAATCTCAAGAGAAGGAAGAAGCCCTAGTTTTTCCAATCTTCTGAGCCTCAAGAGCTATTCAAAGGAAGATCCATTCAAAGGAAGAGAAGGAAGAAGCCACCAAGATCTTCGAATCAGGCTTTGGTTCCTAATCTCTATTTATTGTTTCATTATTGTATATTTGCTCATTGAAGGAGCAGTTTGCTTTTGTAAAATCAAATACTGTTTGTTGGGTCAATCTGGTGATTGATTCAGTTGAGGCTGTTAGCCTTGTGCAAGCATTAGCTTGTGGTTTTAGGTTTTGTGCTGGTGAGCCTTGAAAACCAGCTGGGTTCGTTGTGCACCCGGGAAAACAACAAGTTTGAGTTGTGAGCTTGCAAACAACTCTGCTGTAATCAGTTTGATTATAGTGTGGACCCAAGAGGTACTTGGGAGTGGACGTAGGTGTAGGTACACCGAACCACTATAAAATCTATTGTGTTTGCCGTGATTGTCTCTTTATCTTCAACTCTCTATTTATAGTTGCTTAGTTTTAAATCTGTGAATCTAAGTTTTATTTCCGCTGGGGGTTATCTTTCAAAAGAGTTTAATTTTTTGAAAAACCCAATTCACCCCCCCTCTTGGGTTGCTATCTGGACCAACAATTGGTATCAGAGCTAGTGCTCATTTGATTTGATCTAACGATCAAGAGTCAAAGATCCACATGGCAACTCAAGCTGGTTCATCTTTTTCTGAAGGTCAATCTACTAATAAACCACCCTTATTTAATGGTTCTAACTATGGTTATTGGAAGGCTAGAATGAAAATATTCATTCAAGCACTTGACTATGATCTATGGAGTATTATAGTCAATGGACCACACACACCCACTGCTAGAGTTAATGGCATGGAGACTCCTAAACCGGAAACAGAATGGGATGAACATGATAGAAAATTGGCACAACTCAATGCCAAAGCAATGAATGTCTTATACTGCTCATTAGATGCAAATGAATTCAATCGCATATCTATTTGCATTTATGCTAAGAAAATCTGGGATAGACTTGAAGTTACCCATGAGGGAACAAATCAAGTCAAGGAATCCAAGATTAACATGCTAGTTCATAAATATGAATTGTTTAAAATGGATGCATGTGAATCTATTACTGATATGTTTACAAGATTTACTGACATAGGTAATGGTTTAAAAAGTCTTGGTAAATCTTATGATAATTCTGATCTTGTGAGAAAGGTCTTGCGTTCCTTACCTAGGACTTGGGAAGCTAAGGTGACGGCAATACAAGAGCAAAGGATCTAAGTACACTACCCCTAGAAGAACTGTTGGGATCCTTAATGACTCATGAGCTTCAAATCAAGCAACATGTTGATGATGATGAGTCAAAGAAGAAAAGAAATATGGCTCTTAAGATTTCTGAATATATGGAAGAGCCTCATGAATCCGAGGATGAAAGTGATGATGAGGACATGGCACTCATCACAAGAAAATTTAAAAGATTCATGAAGAAGAAAAAGTTTGAAAAGAAAAAGCCCTTTGCAAGAAAAGATGAGGACAAGGGCAAAGAAAAGGAAGTTATTTGCTTTGAATGTAAGAAGCCGGGTCACTTTAAATTTGAATGCCCTCAACTAACAAAGGCACCCGGAGATTCAAAAAGAAGGCAATGATGGCCACATGGAGCGATTCGGAAAGCACAAGTTCCGAAGAAGAAGAAAAGAGTGAAATGGCCAATCTTTGCTTCATGGCGGACAATGATGAGGTAAGTCCGAGTTTTCTTGATGACTTCACTTTTGATGAATTACATAGTGCTTTTTATGAATTAATGGATGATTTTGCAAACCTAAGTTCAAAGAACAAAGATTTGAAAACTCAAATGCAAAAACTATCATTATAAAATGAAAAGCATGTTGTTGATAAAGAACTTTTGATAAAAGAAAAGAAAGTTTGAAAAATGAAGTTGATAGACTTAAGCCTATAGTTGATAAATTTACTCTAAGCTCTATCAAACTTAATATGATTTTGGAAAATCAAAAGGCTATTTTTGACAAAGCTGGATTAGGATATAATCCACTTAAAAAGAAAAAATCTTGAAGAACATTTTTGTACATGCTGAAAAATTATTAAACATTACTTGTTTTAAATGTGGAAGCAAAGGACATAAATCATATATGTGTAAATCTTCACATAAAAAGAAAAAGATGATTTGGGTTCCCAAAGAAACAATGTTTAATCCATCTAACCATGAAGGACCCAAGAAGGCTTGGGTACCTAAAATTAAGATATAAATGTTTTGCAGGAGTGTCTTGCAGCCATCAGATTAAAAAGAAATGGTACCTGGACAGTGGTTGCTCAAGACACATGACGGGTGACAAAGATCAATTTATCACCCTTGAATCAAAAAGAGGTGGAGTAGTTACTTTTGGTAATAATGGTCAAGGCCATATCATGGGCATTGGTAAGATTCAAATTACTCCAACTACTCATATTGATAATGTTTTATATGTTGATGGACTTAAACATAATCTAATAAGTATTAGCCAGCTGTGTGACAAAGGTTCAAGGTTTCCTTTGAAGCTTCTGTTTGCACTGTTACTAATCCCATTGATAATAGCATTATTCTTGTTGGTAAACGCTATGGCAATGTGTACTTAATTGATTTGAGTAATTTATCTCCAAGTAATCATTGCTTAGTTGCTGATAATGCTAAATGAATGAGATTGGTTGGCTATGGCATCGTAGATTAGGTCATGCAAGCACACACCTAATTTCCAAATTATTAAAATAGATTTAGTTAAAGGTATTCCTAGTCTAAATTTTGAAAATAATCGAATATGTGATGCATGTCAATTTGGAAAACAGACAAGAACTTCTTCAAATCTAAGAATGTTGTTTTAACTACTAGGCCACTAGAGCTACTACACATGGACCTTTTTGGACCTACTAGAACTACAAGTCTAGGAGGAAAGAAATATAGTCTAGTGATAGTAGATGATTACTCTAGATTCACTTGGGTAATATTTTTGGCTCACAAAGATGAGACTTTCTCAATATTCATGAAATTTGTTAAGAAAGTCACTAATGAGAAAAACACTACCATAGTGTCTATTAGAAGTGATCATGGAACTA
>UESW01001499.1:0-62631 GCA_900491605.1 Calamus simplicifolius
GTACGATCAAATAATGAGAATAAGCCATCTACAAACTTAAATCATAAATCATATATAATAAAAGATTGCTCTTGATGCAACTAATGCCCTGTATGCAACTTCTTACAGAGTTAACATAAAAAGGAAATTTATTTCTACCTGTCGAACACTCATTTCATCAAGGCGAATCTGTGCATAAGCTCTGTCTTTAGCCAAAGCCGTGATGTCACTATAGATGGAAGCAACAGAACCTTCCTTAAAAACCAGATGTGACGAACATCTGAATCAGTTTAAACACATAAAAGTCACATACCTTCTTGAATATGTGTCCAGCAACGAGTCATTGTCATCAACTATAGGTATTGAGCTAACTTGAGCTGAAGGCAATTGATGCGACATGTGTAAGATACTTCATAGAAGAATGAATAATTCCACAGAATGCACAAACTAATAAAGCCCATTAATATATACATCATTAAATTCTCAACTGCTGTTCATAAACATGAAAGAGAAAGAATCTGCACATCCTTTGATTAAATATGTAAATATTAAGATTTTTCAGCATAGCAGTTGTAGAAAATATTCATTTAACAAGTAGTAAAAAGATACCATCATCATTAATCAAGAAAGAGAAATCTAATAAAAAGCTCCATCCCTTTTTCATCATCACTCCATCTAGGAGCTGTCAATAGCCACCAGCCAACACAGGCCCAAAGTCCAACATGCTTACAAGATACAACCCAGGTTAGCCTCTGAATTAGTGTACAGTCTAATGAAACATTAACCTCTGCTTGGCTGCCATGAAAATGAAATAAACAAAAGACAAATTTGTGGAAGAAATGAAAATACAAGAAAAGAAAATTAAGTATTTTCTCATGTTGCCTGAGTCCTAAAATTGCGAAGAAAATTGTTGAGGAAGTGAATAAGATATGGTTATCTTGAACCATTTGCCTAAATGTCATTTTCTCTAAAATCCACTACCCTTTGGAGAAGGAAAACTTTAACAGGCTTGGTAGGCACTTTTGGCCTTTATTTTCTCTGGTTTTCTCTCACTGAGTTTTCCTTTTAGCAACAAACAACTGAAAAGAACATCCTTCCCTAACAAACTTTCTTGTCTTCAGTTTCTCAACAAAAAAGCAGAACCTTGGGTTCAGAACTTAATTTTATACTCTTTTCTCATAACTAATGATGGTTATACTTTACAAAAGTTTATAGCTGGAGAATAAAATAAAATATAATGTATATATTCAAGCATGGCGGATCTAGATCTCCATATTTGTTAGAAAAGTAGGTTTTTTAGCTTGAGAATTAGCACCTACTTTAAATAATAAACTTAACCAAATCACAGTACATTTCTCTAGAATCGATCAACAAATCAGGTCCGACCATATGTGGTCCGTCCACGAAGATCAATTTGCATATGTCCGAACAGACTTGAGCACCAAAGCATGGTGATGATATCAGCACACTATGCCACAATACAATATGCTGGCTTGTAGATTCAATTAGCATACATGATGATAATATATTGAAATGAGATCCTACATCAACCCCATGCCCTGTTCAGAGAAATTGAATTATATAATCAAGAATAATACACAAGAATCTGGGACAAACATGGTCCATCCCAACACAAACCTAGAGTACAGTGAACCAAGAGGAGGTTGAGAACACAGAACCTTAATATTTTTTTGAAGGACTGGCCCTTGTACGTTTTGAATATGCCTGTTCATAACCCTGCTCAAATCTGATGCTACAGAAAAATGCCACTGATGCTGTATTCACCTCATCACCCGAACTAATCCTAAACAAGTCAACAACTATAGTATATCCTATTTTCTTATGAGTCTACATGGAAAAAATTTACTTGTATCAACGACACACGCACACACACAAAGGTGAAAATATACTTTTGGTCCTCAAAATTCATTTTGGTTATCAAACTTGTTACAATTTAGTCCCTCATATTATAAGAATGTTGTAATTTGAGTGTCGACTTAGTCCTGAATAGAACAGAGTGAAGGAAGTAGATTCATAGCCGGCCCCATGTAGTTAGGAAAAGGCTTAGATGAGTTGAGTTAAGTATATATTTTGAGTTTTGCATTCTTGACATCCTGTTACATGGGTTGCTTAAAATCATATGCCATTACAAACTTTAAAATAGCATCTCCATATTTATCTCTATCTCCAAAACCATGATCTCCATGTACTATTTCAAAACCCATATTATATTTTCCTACATCAATGTGTCCATTCAATCTCCTCTTTTAACAAATATTTTTTCCCAATTAGAATCTCATGAATTACTCCATCCATATCCTCCCAAAAGCTTTGCTTTATAGTATTATTTAAACCTACTTAAGGAACATACAAATTGATAATTCCTTCTCCATTTTTAATCTTATCTTTACCAATGTACCAGCCATCAGCCTCTTTAACATTTTCTCTTATCCATTAGTGTCTTGTAGGCAAGCTATGTTAATTCTCCTTCTAATCATTGTATTTATTAGTTCTATTAATTTTTCCATTAATGACCCCATATTCCAAGTTGCTAAATATATTTTATTTTTTTATTTTAATTTTTAGTGCAGGGTAAGAAGGTCATATAGAGGGAAAGTGGAGGTATATGATGCAGATGCAACAGCATAACTCATATGTCATGGTTTTAATCATATATGACCATGCAGGCTGACGATGCAATGGACATGACTAAGAATTGTTCAGCAAACATGACTTAAAGCAATGATAAACACAAACAAAATAGAGGTCAAAGATAGAAATGATAGAATTAATTAGGACTGCAATCCAAGCACAAAATGAAATAAATCAAACCAACAGAATCAATACTCTATTTCAACACTAGATTGTAGTAGGAACTGTAAGTCCACCTTGAACCAACAAGGAGAGGGCGGAGTTTAGTGATGCATTTGGTCTCAACATTGCCAGTGGACGTCCATTTGGATCGCCAATTTTTGGAACCCATGTACCCACTGGAATTGTGCAAACTGGTTGCTGTAGAATAGGCAAAGAACTAGAAGAGTGTCTAAAGTGCCTGCAGATGCCTGGAAATGTAAAAAAGAACTGCTAGGCACACATCAAATGGCTAAAATTATAGTATAATAGTGCTACAGGAATGACAGGTTATCTTGACCATGGGCAAACAAGAAAGCTTACAGCTTACATTTTAGAATTTCAGAAAGAGATGCAAGATGCAACAATTGTGGAAATGACCCATCCTGTGATGATGAATGGATAATTGGAACTGTAGCTACTTCATTTTGCAAAATCTTTAAAGCTACATCTTTCAAGGAGTCATAAGGACCAGCCTACACAAGCCAAACCTCAATGGTGAGTTTCAAAATGGCATTTCCACATATATAATGATGATGGAAAAAAGCTAGGAAATAGCATAATCAAATATCCGAAACAGAAATTCACAATAAGGAAAATGATCCATTAAAAAAATCAAGGAAAAAAATGCAGTAAATAATAGTAAGAATCATCCATAACTCACTGATACATTCACAAAAGATTCATAGTCACATCATGACATTTTGCACTAGGAACATCGATCCACAACATCACACATGCGTATAAAGTTCACAGTTTCCTAAGAAATCAGACCACTAATTCCAAAAGTTATGTATTCTTTATCTAAACAATCTACTTCAGACTCACTAATTGATGGCCTCCTTTGATTGAGAAAGGCCATATGTCATGCAGACATAAGAAGAGCCCCAAGAGAGGAACTTACAGTGTAACAGGTAAAAAATCTACAAAAAAACATCTGTGACTCTTAAGTTTCTTAAAGTTCAAGTCACTACAGCTAAAGCATATGTAAGGGTAAGGTCATCCACAAAGATATCAAAGGATTTGATAAAATTCCAATTTATTTAATGTAAGCTGTCTCGAGCTTGAAGATTTTCCACATGATCAAATCTATCATTTTTCTCTTCATTCTTACCAGCTTTATTTTAAAATAGTTTTTATATAAAAAAAAAAAACTAATTCAATCTCTACATGAACATTGGGCTATGAGGTGTCAAACTATACCATTAAGATTCCCAATTTTGTTTCACCTCCTTGATATGCACATCAAATTGCAATGCCAATATATTAATTAAAAATTAACAAGCTGAAGAGGCAAAACCATATGAAGAAACATGAAACAACCTACATGTATCAGCCGTGGTCTCCCATGGCCATCCATTTGCCTGAAAAGTTGTTGTTTACCCTCTTTCCAAGCAGATATTGTATGTGTCTCCAACTCTTCCTCAGTTAGATTTGAGCCATGATTTCCAAGCTGCAATAGGTAACATATTGACACACGCAACATAAAGAACAGAAAAGAAAAAAAAAAGTAGACTACAGAAACTTGCTTTTCTCTGCATATAAAATATAGATAGAGCATTACATTCACATGTAATGAATAAGATCTTTTCCCTTTATGGAAGCATTCATTTATGTGACATGAACAAGAGGAACCCCAGATCCAGGGTTGGAATGTAAAATGACTCAAAAGAAGAAAGGATAACTGGTCCCATATGTAGAATGTAAACCAAACAAACTTTTAACTGCCAACTCCATGATTTGTTCAACCATAGGCAAATGTAAGATACAACTTTGATGATCTCATAAAGGGGCAAGCATCATCTGCTAGCAAGAAAATTCTTAGGCAAAAGTGAGATCCCACTCAGTCACTAAATAACTACCTCGATGTTACAAGATAAAGTCATAAAGACAATAATCAAGAAACGTTTTCCTCCACACTCAAATATACTTCAATGGAAAATATGATGTGAACATATGTTAAAATTGCAAAAATGTTGCATACAAACCTCTCTCAGAATTAATATGAAATCCAATGCACTGAGCACACCAACAAATTGACCCCTGGAGGAGTCCCACAAAGGAGCCACAGGAATTCCCTGAAAATGCCCTTATTTCAGAAAATAGTTATACCCAATAATCAACATATAAGCACAGGCATGAAAGACAAAGAAAAAGCACATGCATAATTTCACATTTCTAGTATAGAGCATTAAACAAATCTGCTTGATGTCAAAATGGTTCTGTAGAAACATATAAACCTCAAAGTTAACAAAAATAATCGCCACATCTACATAGAATCATGCTTTGGAAAGATTAGGAACATCAAAAAGCTTTTCATGAAGGATGCAACAAGGTAAATATACAAGGAAGCATGAGAACCACTTGGGGCTCATAGAAAATCCTGACAAGTCCACTTTACTGATTTATAAAAAGGCCCAGAAAAGTTTCTTTCAACACTTCTCATCATTGCAAAGTGTACCCCATGCATAAAATGGTTGAAAAGCCTATAGCATAGCATCAGTCCAGAAATGTGGCCATATGTCAATGTAGAATTTGAATCAGGTCAATCAACAGATCATTGGTATCATGCAGATCAGGTATGTGTCATTTGATGTGGTGTGAAGACCATCAGAGATTTCAAATCTTACTCAATCCTATCAGACTCGGCCTAACTCTTTTAGTTCAAAACACTACAGTGATCAAGAGTAAAGAGGTGGATGGACGTAATGAAGCTACCAAAGGTGGTCAACTTTCAAGAAAGAGAAAAAATAAAGGGTACCTAAAAACATTAAAGTGAAACTACCTGTTCATAGAGGATATGAAAAGATTGCTTCACAGGCAAATTAACATCAAGAGCAACGACCTGAAATTTTATATGCATGTTTAATCAGCAGAAATATGCCACCAGAACAAGATATATTCCCTGATAATACTCAGGCTGCTAAAAATGGTAAACATTCTTACCTTGCCTGACTCTGAAAGCAAATCATAAGCAGTATGTGTAGACAAGAATAAAGAAATACGATGGCGAGAAATCTGTATATCAGCCTCTGAAATCCTATGAGTTGACTCCTGCATGGCACCATCTGACAGTGTCACCTGCTTGGTATGGCAAACATGAAAATGCTGAAAACATTTAGAGAGGAAAATTCAAATAAAATTAAGTGCACCATGATCAATTTATCATGGATCCTTTCAGAACTTCAGCTTTGACAAAAGTTCAACTACCATTAAGCAAGAAAATTTTCACCACAATTTAAGAAATGCATGGCTTAAGATCCAACAAAGAATCTTTACTGGAATTCCAATTCAGAAAGAATCAAATAACAGGCCCCATATTTTCATGGCTATTAATAATAAAATCTTTAGTCTACTTTACTGAACTTCTTTCTTTAGGCATATATTTTTCATACATTATCTCTTTTCTAAGTATGTGTTCCCTATCTTCTTGTCTATTAGCAACAAATGCTTTATCTTACTCCAACAAACTCTGCTCCATGGTGGATTACTTAGGCAGCATGTCCAAGAAAATTTAAGAAAATTTTTACTAAGCAGCACATGGGAACTCTTACAATTGGACACATAGTGGAGAGCTTCAACTCCAGGTATAATGGTAAGATCATTTCCTACTCATGTTAAAAGGCCGGTACTGAATTCTAGCCAGCTAGAATTCGTTTCTTCAAGTTTGTAATGTCAATTAAGATGGTTGATAAGTCGAGCAATCAAAGGAGATTTCCATAAAAGATGAGTAATCAAAGGAGATTCCCATTACAAGGGTAAACACAGAATATTATCATATGTTGATTTAAAAATACTTTTGCAGATAGACCTAAAACTAACTCTGCAAGCATGTCCCAAACAAAGATGGACAAAACATTTCCTATCATTCTGAATCCAATAAGATGACCCAAAGAAGAAATGAAAGCTGGTGTATGTGATAAATGACTCCAGTTCAGTAGAACTTAACCGAGTGCCCGTCTAAACCCATCTGCTCAAGACAAAATCATCCCAAATCTCAAGAGCTATATATTTACTGACAAAAAGTTTCACATTTTAAAAGGAATATTTCATTTAGGTGTGAAAAAAATTCTTATGAGCAATATAGAAAAATTTTCTGAGGTGAACTATATATAGATGACCGCATGTAAATCATATGCTGGACTGGACAATGGGCAGCATGAATAAAAGATTTGATGAGTCTTTGGAGTAGAATGACAGCCAAGCTAAATTGAATGAATAGCTGATTAATATCATTTGCCAGGTACAGTGGAAGGACATCGAATACCATGAGCAACTTGTGCTAGATTTGAGATTGTCATGGATAGGTTAGAGCTGAACAGCTTTGTCATGTGGAAACATTTTTTTTCCTAAATTTTCCACCATTACCCTTACAAATAAGGGACCCCCTCAAAGCGATCATGACACTAGTCAAAAGTCATAGACAGATGCAGATAGAGAGAAGAAAAGGTTAGCAACAGAACATTATGATGGAACATATATTGATAAACAGATGAAGTCAAATCAATAGAAATTCAAATTTAGGTATGTGGATAAGGTTTAGATTAACAAAACTTAACAAGCACCATGACAAAAACATAAACAAATATAAGTTAGCTACCCTGTAATCATCAAATACTCAAAATATGACCAGCATGTGAGAAAAACCATAAACAAATGGCAACAAAAAGTTATTTTTAGAAAGGACAATCAGAAGCATGTTTAGCATCACTAGGGTATCCTAACATTTTGTCTACCAAAAACAACCACATAATGCATAACGGCAGATTATAATGGGTTTGATTCAAGGAGAAAAATGAAAATAAAAACAAGTGAAATAGGAAAAATGTAGAACCCAGTCTTTGGTTCTACAAAAATAGATTGCTCAAAACGAATTTACTGTTGTTTAGGTGACTTTCTGATGGCACTTAACCAAAAGGGGCTTATATAGCTCAAGCAATTGAAAAATATGATAGCTTTAAGGAGGGTTCATTTGTGCTACTTTCCAATCTTTGGCATCAAAGATGCGTGTATCTTTTAAAAGTCAAGGCCAGTGGTGGAAAACAAGGCAAATATAGTCTTGACTGAAAGAAAGAGCAGTGCACAATGGCCACTCATCGAGAAAAGCATGAAAAATTAAAAATGTTCCTCACCCGGCATTTTTGACGTCAGCTAAATGGCATTCACTAGGGATAAAGTTGATGATGCATCTGGCAATAGGGCATTATGGCATTAGAATATCTATAGTTCTCAAGTCACATCTGTCGTACCATGTCTATCAAAGCTGCATAAGGTCACCTAAAAATCACCATGGGGAATTCATGGTCTATCACTTACAAGGACAGGTCAAAAAAAAAGTGTTACATCCCCAATCAATGTATACCATGGAAAAGAATTTGTATGAGTAACTCCTTGAGAATCATTGTATACATAAAAAACATTGCTAGGAGGCACTTCAGGAACAAATTATGGTAAAGATCCTTTGACAATTTAGGGTTTGAACCTTGAAAAGATTTAATACATATATAACAAAAGGATAAGAAAGCAGTGCCAGAATTACTAAAGAAACAAGAGTAAAGGATTTTATATCTGAACTTCGTTTCCTACTAACAGCAACGACCTGCAATTTATAATCATAAATTTATTTTACTACTAAAGTTAGAGGAAATTTCAAACCATCACCTCACTGCTAATTAAGAAAGATAATTTTTTATGGCAATGTTCAACATTGGCATTAGGTGTGATATGAGAATTAAATGTTTTGCTGGACAGCAAATAGAGAAAGACCACTTATTTGCTTGTTTTAAGTCGAATATTTATGTTGATATGGAACAATGCAGAGGATAACTATAGCATCACTTCAACATAGGTGGGATCATCTGATAATTATTTAACTACAACTGGGTCAGCTTGGACAAGGGAAAAAGAAGATAAGGGAATTGTACTCTGTGTAGTTCTGATATTGCGAATATGTTAGTGTCAAAAACTGAGGCAAGCCATTAGATTTTCTAAAATCAAGAAAGTAGAATCTGGTGATGCAATTATCAGATGCCAAAAGAAAAATAATACAATATGTGAAACATTTATCATCATTCAAGTCAAAACATGTTGTATCTAATCTTAAATTTTTTTTGATTAAAAGAACCAGTCCACAATTAACAAGTCATAAAGACCCTACTGTAAAGATTCTTTATTCCCGATAACTATTTATCTACACTTTATTAATTAAAATCTCCATCTTTCATCTGGAAGAATCATGAAAGATCCTATAACTATAAAATAAAGATTGATGTTGCTATTTATTTATTTGAACATAGCCTTTACATCTTCTGGCCTACAGGACCCATTTGAACTACTTACCTAAAGATGCACCAACAGGAAGAAACACAGAAGGCAGAGCTATGAGGCGAAAATGAAATTTGTATAATTTCAAGAAGCATTGTGATTTGTAAATCTTCTCTTTATTTGCCTTCCTATGTTTGACAACAAACAAAAAGTGAAAAAAAAAAAAAAAAAAAACTCCATGAACGGCTAGATTTCAACAAAGTAGCTAATCTATGAACCCATTCAGCACATTTTATGTCACCAAGCTGAGGGTTTGCCATTTTAGAAAACCAGCTTTGTATGCATTAATAGAATATTTAATCAAAGCCTAGTACCATAACTTCCAACTATTACAAAAATTCCAGAAATATAGGCTACGATCACAGAACCACATTACAAGCAATTATTTTTATAATGGTACCTTGAAGTTTGAACAAACTAAAGATCCCATATTGTTTGGCTTAATCACTAGTTTGGGTTTTGCCTACCAAGCCAATCAGTTAAGGCATTCAATGTACATTTAACAACACGGTAACAGATTGGTCAGAATAACACGATCAAACGCTAGCCAACACATCATAGCAAGGACTGCTTTATGGCCCATATCATATTGTATTGATACAGTACTGAGTTTCGATTTGGTACGAACCGAACCGACCTATACTACACAATATTAAGTGGTTAGGAGTGAAAACAGAATGGTATCCTGTTTTGGTGTGACATGAGCATCGTAACATGCCAACCCATACCGTACCAAATTGATAACATACTGGTATGGGTCTCGATACCGATTTTGCGGACCTTGCATCATAGCATAAGTAAGGGAAAGGAGTACCCTAAGACAGCTCCTGTCAAATAAGCAAGTAATATTTCATTGTCATGGACGATATATATGTATTCGTTAAAGGAAATACCTAATAGTCAGAAAAAACTTGCCAAATATGGCTAGGGTATGTAAATGCCTAACATAAACTCTTCTTCAGGGTTTAGAGTGTGGGTGAACAAAGTAAAGATAAAAAATTATATTAAAAAAAATGTCTCAAATTCTCTATTACTTCTATCACCCACTTGTAGATGCACATGCAACAAAAATAAAGCCTACTGTGTGTATCTATCTACATTTATACATATGTATATCAATATAAATAAACACATGCATTCATAGATTATTTGTATAGATGTATGGATATGTAAAACATAATATGGCACAAGGTGCATGTGTACATAGAGATACATAAAACACAAAAAGAAATTTGCATGTATACATGCATTTATGTGTAAATAATGTTCTGAAATAGTAAATCAAGATTCATAAATTTCCTCCACCTTGAAAAAGTCATACTTTAAGAAATTAATAATATCACAAGATTGATATTTTGCATTAAAAATAAGGGTAAAATACCGATTACTACCATGTGGTTTAAGCACTATCAAATTACACACATATTTTGAAATGTTAATTCAAGCGCTATCAAATTACGTCCATATATTTTGACATGTCACACTTAATTACCACATGTTTTAAATGCTATCAAATTACACCCATGTACTTTGAAATGTTACACTTAACTATCTATATGTTTTAAACCTACACTTAATTATCTATACATTTTAAACCTACTCAAACTTTACTTAATGCGCCCAAACTTATATAAATAATCACATGGGTATAATTTGATAGCATTTAAAACACATGGTAATTAAGTATAACATTTTAAACTGCATGGGCGCAATTTGATAATACTTAAAATACATTGTAATTAAGTATAACATTTTAAAATACATGAGTGCAATTTAATAGCATTTAAACTATATAATAGTAATCTATATTTTATCGTAAAAAATATTGGTTCCTTTTGTATTATAACTACTCATTCTGTTTCATGAGTTATACTAGGAATAAACAAAAAATAAACTATGTCCTCACCACACGCTGAAAGGCTTCATTGTCTATGTCCATGTTCATTCTGCTGCAAGGCGTCCTTGGGCTCAATAGTGCAGGTATAGGCTCAGGCTCCCTGGTTAAGAACACAGTGTTCACTATCCCATAGTTCCCTGTCACAAAAGGTTGTCGTTCATCATGCCGCCATTCACCATCAACATAGAATTTGTACTGCATGTCACATAAGTGTGGAAATTAGATTCTGATATTAGCGGTAGCACAATACTATTTACTGAACAATGAGTTGCAAAAGCATGAATTGCACAGAGAGTTTATACGCAAATACATAAGAATGCAGGCCCCTAAATTTGTACCAAAAAATCAAGTGGTTCACATATATGTGTTCATAGTCAGCATGAAAATTGCGAAAAAAATAATTGGGTTGCCCACATAAACAACCAAGAATATGAACCTAGGATATAAAACAAATAATAGCCCAAGTTACATGGCTCAAGACTAGTCTATTATTTGTGATATAAAATGCAAAAATGGAGCAATTCCATGGAAAGAAGAACTAGTAATAATGATAATAACAACAGTAATAAACAATAACAAGTAATAATGGTAATGAATTGTAGAATTACCTGATGAAAACCAGGTGTCAAACTGCAAATTGCCTGAAACACCATAGGGCAACCCTCCATGGGGGACATTGGTAAATGTTCAGACCACCTAAGGCATGCATTTTTTGAACAGAACTATCAGATAATATTTGATAGAAATATTTCAAAAAAAAATTATATCTGCTCAAATTCTATAGGAACAGTGCAGAACAGCATTAAAGCATATCAGTTGGCTAACAACACGTTTGTCGTTTATCCCTGAGAGAGATAGATGGGCATTGTCTCATTGGCAGAACACTTGTATCAATCATGAGTAGACACTTTCTTACTCATAAAAACTAGGGAATTAGAGGACAAGAAAAGTATATGCCATTTGGTAGGTTCCATCAGACAAATTTGTCATAACTTACAACAACTATTATTCTCTGCCACAAAGAAAATTATGAACATGAAGAAGGTTAATGTTGTTACCTGATAGCAAACTGTTTAAGAAATAAAATATCTATTCCAGCAAAGAATATTTAAATTTAAGATAATCATTTCAAATAGATGAATAGAGTAAATGACAAAGGATGGTCATTGTTCCCATTATATAATTGCTCATATAGACAGACGACAGCTAAAAAACAATCACCAATTCACCATCTAAGAATCTAATATTTATATGAATAACATAATGGCAAGACCTAAAAGCTGTTGTAACGCCAGCATAGCCTCATAACGGCTATTATTTTGAAATTAGATTATTGCTAAATACAATTTACATATTTTTATTAAAATTTATTTGTAAGAATGTAATGTTGTCTTAGGTAGATAATGGCCTGGAAGGTGATGGCAGTACATGCAGTCATTTGGGAAACACTACCATTTGACATTTTCATTTTTTTACCTAATTTAAAAAAATAATTTCAATCTTCATTCCAGTTGTAAAAATTACTTAACAAGCATAAACATTAGCATGAGATGATGTTATTTGTTCTTTTCTATTCTTCATTATTTTTCATTTTAACCACTACTAACACCCGCTATTAGAGTTATTATTTTACTTTTAAATATATCCTGCTCTGGATAAGTAAGAATTGTTGTTTGAATTATAAAGAAAGCCAATCATTTCGAGGAGTTTGGTTGTTTCAGGAAGGCCGGTGACATTAGGAATAGTTATGGAGGAGCTCAGAGAGATATCATGTGGTGAGAGCATTGGTGGAAGAAGACAATGAAGAGGCCATTGGTTAAAAAATGGGTCACAACTTTCCTTCTTTGGCTTTGCTAAACCTTTGTCACACCTTCACACGTTCGGATACGAGGCTTTACTCCCATTTCAAAGTCTGTCTGGTTACACATGCATGGGGTTTAATGACCTTGTGCATGATGGAGCTGGAGAAGAGAAAAGTTAAGCACGTTGGCCGGTCTTTTGATGATATCTAGTCTCCAAGAAGCAGATCAAAGACATGGAGGCCTATAAGTTGCTCCCCAATCCTATGAAATTAAGTTTTTATGTTAAATATACCTACCTATATTAATCAGTTCATCCAATGTGAGAATAGTACACACACTAGGCACCATGCAAGATATATAGTGCCAGCTGACCTTAACAAAAGACATGAACCCACAGCAGCTCTCTATCAGTTTACTCTCCTATTTTACTTAATAAGTCACAACAACCTAGCTTATTGGAACCCCACGTACTTCTACAAACTTGAGGGTATGGAGTACCTCTTTTACAGTATATGATAATGCTAAAGTATACCTTTATACGTCGAATGCTAAAAATGCACTTTGCTATTATAGCAGTTTTCAATGCCAGTTTCAGTACCCATAACAGCATCCAAGTGGTACAGTATTGGCATGATCCATCAATACTTGGTTACAAAGGGTGCTCTAAGCATCCGTACCCTGCCAGTATGAGCCACCAGCATGGTCTGATGTTGAAAATTATATCCATCTCTTGCTACCTGGGTCCCACTCTCCCTCACTAAGCCAAAAGCAATGGTAACAAGTATGGAAAGGGTAATTATGGCAGCGGCCACTTTGAAGAACATGGCGAATATGCGAAGTTTAAGGTAGAAAATTTCCTAGATTTTGAAACAAGTTTAAGAAAAACTCCTAATTTCAGAAGGAAGAATCATGATTTTGAAACAAGTGTCAATAGATATTATATATATGTGTATGCACGTGCGCGCACAATAATATTAAAAAAATCATGAAAAATCACTAAAAAGAACTAGTTTTCATTGGATTCTCATTAGTTTCTCAAGCATAGGGTGATTAAATTGTAATCATGAAATTTAGAAACCCCTTTTTTCAATATTTGTATTGGCGATCTTTCATTCTTTTATAAGAAATGGGACACAAAGGATATGGCATACCATAATAAGAGAATGACCTATCAAAGAGATTATTTGAACTCCTTATCACATCAGTCCTAGTTCTAGTGATGCCACCCCTCCACCCCCCAGGGAGTACGTATCCCAGACAATAAGGTACATTTCCAAATTCAATTTCCAGGAAATCTCCCATGCAAGTGGGAAACCCATTTCCAGAAATATGATTTCAGAGGGAAGGGACAATAAACCCATTTCCAGTAAATATGGTTTGAAGAGAGCAGGGACAGTGGCAAGTTTGAAGACAGCAATGTGGTCGATGGCAGCGGTGAAGCTGGAGAGGGCAACAATGATGGTGAGTTACGAGAACGCAACAACGGCCGCAAGGTTGAAGATGGAAACATAGTCGGTAGCAAAAAGGATGTTGGAGAGTGCTGCGACATAGGAAACCAATAAGAGGAGGGCATTAGTAGCCGTGAACAATTTGCCCAGAATATAGATGGAATAACCAATATATCTTTTGAGGCCATGTAAGTTAAAATAGGCAACTCAAATGAAAATGAAACTGTAAATAGGCGAGTCATTTTCAAACTTTTTAATCCAGACAGGGGGCTTCAAGAGCCACCATGTTCTATATGGTAGAGGGATCCTTCTATCTCAAAAATGTACTAATCTTTAACAAAATTTATTCCTAGAAAGGTAAAAGATAAATGTTGCTACTCAAACTAGCAATAGCTGTCCTGACAAAGTGATGGGTGATGAATGTCAATCAATCACAAATTTTCTTATGCAGCTTATTCAAATGGTTGCATGCCGGTTCAATTCATACAGCTATTGATTGTCAACATCAAGGCTCGGTCAGATATTTTAGGAAAAAGCAGATTTTGTGAATTGCATATGCAAAAGATGGATGGTAGTTGGTGGTACCTGCACCAGATGCTTGGTATTGACTTTCCCACATGTTGTAGTTTTATGAGTGACAGTGCATTAATAATGCACATCTCTTGTGTTAATCAATTGTGTGGCATGTACATTTACATTAACTAAATTTTACTGCAACAACAAAGCCTTAATCCCAATTAGTTGTGTCAGCTACATTTATCTTTGGTAAGATACTTTAGTTTATTTCCACCTACGTACAAAATATGAGTTTAATACATAGTTGGTCTGTAAACATGAATCCATATTGGTTAAATTTTAGCTCAGATATATTTCACATTATGACATTTATCTTGGAACAAGTTTCATAAGATGCAAGTATAAATAGTATAATATTTTAAAACGTGGCGCTTACCTAAAATAACAGTTACAGCTACATGCAAAGTTTCAAAACATAGGAGGGAAGACAACCTATAACCATCAAATGGAAAACATAACTGACATACGCAAAAGAAAACAAACAGCTGTGTTGTGTATGAAATGAATAGAACAAGGATGATAGGAAAATGAAGATAAAGAAAAAGAAGCAACTTAATATACCTTGTGAAAGATCCAGTTAGGAAGACCCTTCTCCCACCATACGGCCACACAAACCGTGCCGGAACTAGCATGGTACCTCCAAGTCCACTGGGCTCTTGCGAAGGATTTGTCCCCGAAGAAAACATTTTCTTCAAATCCTTCCAAACAACTACCACGAAAAAGATGGCTAAAATTTTCTTCAGCCACTTCCAACTCTAACCCAAGAGTTCAATCCCTAGCTCTTGACTAAAATAACAACCTTACACTTCAATATTTTCATTCACCACAAAATCTCATGTAACTCGTGGGAAGAAGAGAGCACGTCCCATTGCACCAAAAACACACCACCAACATAAAAGGAATAAAAAAAAAAGAAAAAGAAAAAAGAAAACCCAGGCCTTGATTTAAGCTTCTTCCTGCAACGGGATCCTCCACAGCATGCGCAGAGGACCCCCCCAGTGATCACACATTCCGAGCCAGAAGTAGTAAACAGCCCAACGAAGCATCAAATCACCACAAATATCGGTCAAAAGAACCCTTTTTTCCACTTAAATCTCACTCGCCCTACAAGTTCACGAAAAAAACTCGACTTCTACAACCCCACAAGAATCACCACCTCCAAATTCTCAAATCTCCAAGTCCTCACACCTCCTCATACCGCAAAACAACGCTAATCCAAATCCCCGTCAGCAGGCCCTGCAATTCGCCCCATAATCAATCCAAAAACACCGAAAAAGAAAGAAAGAAAAAAAAAACAGCATACCCAATTTAAGCAAGAAGCGAAGGAAAAGAACCAGGAGAAGCATCTCAAAACGCTAATTTCCGGCGCTACGACAGATTCCGGGAGCGCTCAGTGCCTAATCCATAACCTTAACCCCAGGGAAGCGAAGACGGTGAGAAGAGAGATCTTACCGTATATGCTTCCTTGCTTTCGGATCCGAGTTCGCAAAGTCAGAGAAAATGAGAACACATGAGACGGGAGAGGAGGAGAGTGGAACAGAGACGAAAAGCGAGAAGAAAGAAGGGGAGGGGAGAAGAAAGGGAGAGTGGAATGGAGACGAAAAGAAAGAAAAGAAAAGAAAAAAAAAAAAAAAGAGAGAGAGAGAGAGAAGGGGAGAGCGGAATGGAAGACGAATAACAGGGAAAAATTCCAACGTAGTAATATTCCCGACTTTTTCTGTGGGTTTTTTTCTTGGCAACGGGCAGGAGAGGGAATAAATACGGGGGGCGGACGGCAGCCGCGGCGGGGAGATCAGGGCGCGGATATTGAATCGTACGGTGAAAATAACGTTTCGCCTGTGGGCCCGCGGATGGCGACATCCCGTGCAGGTGACCGAGCGGTCCTGACCGAGATTCCCGGGCAGATGGGTCCTTTGCACGAACGTTCCCGGTCTGGGCCGCCTCATTGCAGCCTAAGGAAAAGTTCCCGGTCTGTGAGTGCATCGAGCCGGACGCGTTTCACAGACACGCTCGCACAGGCGCTTGTGCCTTTATAACATTGAAGGCGATGCAAAAAAAGATATTTTCTGCGTCCAATTTAACGAGTAGGATTATAATTGAATGGAGTTGTTTATGAGTTATTCGAGGCTTGACTCGTAAAAGCTTATTCAAATTTAGTTCGTTATATAAATAAATTAAGTTTAAACTTTATTTTAGAGCTTGTTTGATAAGTCAAGTTTGAGCATGGAAACAGATTCGATTAAAAGCTTGCGAGACAGCTTGATTAAGAGCTCGTGAAATGATTCAATTAGAAGCTCGCGAGGCTCGATTAGGAGCTCGTGAACAAGATATTCTTTCATCTTCTCTTCTTTTCATCTTTTCTGACTACTCTTTGGATGTAAGGACCAAACTTTTTTTTTTTTTTTAATTCTTGAGCCGAGCTTTAAGCAAGCTTAATTTGAGTCGAGCTTGAAACGAGCTTTCTCTGAATCGAACTTGTCAGCTTTCTAATCATACCAAATGAGCGAGCTCGAGTCAAGCTAGAGTCGAACCCGAGCTTTTTGTAATCGAGCTCGAACCGAGCTTGAACATGATTTTTCAAATTTAAACGAGCTCGAGCTCGAGTATTTGTTAACAAGCTGGGCTTGAGCATGAAAAAGCTTGGCTCGGCTTGACTCGATTGCAGCCTTAGCTATGAGCTTCAAAAAATCTTGCTAAAAGCATATCAACTAGATTGTCCGTACATATTGCCGCATATACCAAAATTGAATGAGCTTTATCATACATCATATGAGCAGCAATATATACGCATTATTAATTTATGCAATCGATGCATACTTATTGCACTAACCGATAAAGCAAGTCTTTTTCAAAGGCTTGAAGTTAGGCGTTTTTTTTAAAAAAATTTTTTTATGGTTTTAATTTTGAGATTTTTCTTTCTCTTTTTTTTAAAAACATTAATTTATAAAAAATTAATTAAATATCTTATTAACAATAATAAGTTGACCTAGAAAAATTTATGAAACAATATTGATGATTATTAAAAACATAATTAATTAAAAAATTTATAAATTAATATATTTAATTAAAAAATAAAAAATAAATTAAAATTTTAAATAAATACATACATTTCTATTTTTTCTTTTAAAAATGTTAATAAAGAAGGATGTTTTTATAGTTTGGTTCTCTAGTTTATTCTCTTATGCAACGTATGACATGTTTACACGTGGTCTGAATGTGGTATTGTAGTGGTTTCAAAAGAAATTAGTTATATAGCAATTAACACGTGCACCACGATGCATTTTTTTTAAAAAAAGAAATAGACTTAACGTTTGGAACTCGTATAATTTATTGTCTTTTTCAATACCTACATAAAATATTGATGAGTTCTACATTCTCCAGTTAGCGTTTAAAATTTTTACATTAAAGATAATCACTTGTTTTATACAATTATTTTGATTAAGCAAACATAGTGTTGATTAATAAAACATCAAAAATAAAGATTATAAACTTAAACTTTTTAAATCATGTTTTCAAAAAGATTTTTTTTTCCATAATGTCTTTTCAACGATATTCATTGGAATAAAATGCTTTCAAATATATTATCAAACTAAGATAAATTTTGCTATATTAACGAACACGACAGCAAGTTAACCATGAGGCATGTTAATAGGGTTGAGCTATATGATTTATTTAAGAAGAAATTATCAATTCAACTAATAATTTTTATTTTATTTTTTTAAATAAAAATGATAGTTCAACTAATGATTGTTTAATAAAATACTGAATTGATGCTTTACTCTTTTTTCCATCAAATAAGTACCATCAGTTTGGTTAATGAGTTCTATTTTATTTATTTTTTTTTTTATTATTAATGATTTTCTTATTTTTATTTTGTTGGAGACTTTATGAAATTGTTAAATAAACTATTGATTTTTATTTTTATTTTTTTTCAGTTTCCTTCCTCCCTTTTAATTTTCTCAAATTGTTAATCTTAAATTAACCATGCCATGCCATCATAGAGCAATCATGCAGACCATAATACGCCATACATAACCATGCTATGCCAAGCCGATAGCCGTGCCATTCCATAGCACACATTACCATATGGTGGGGCTCGCGAAGAGAGGAAACAATATGGCAATAATGACAGCTTTTCAATAAATAATCATATTATCATGATTAATCTATTGCTTTGCTCTATAGCCTTGTGTTGTTTGATTTATCATAGGATTTATTCCTCGATTTAATTGTTTTAATCTTTATCATGCAGTTTAAACGATTGTATTATGATTATAAAAGCCTACTATATTTTTTTGAAATTATATTAATCTTGTTTAAGTATAATGATTCCTTTTTAATTTTTTATAGCTGTTGTAATATAGCATAGGCCATGTCATGTTAGCCCCATACTAAATATGTAGTGAAAATCTGAGCCATACCATGCCAACTTTAACATACTATATCTGACTATACTAGCTGTGCTGTTGTTAAATGGTGTCATGTTATGTCGTGTTGATCGTGCCCTAACTCTGTTCTCTTTAGAACAATGCATTCAAAATATATGTATTAAAATATGAAATGAAGATGATGAACATAAAAGTTATAGATAATTTTTTAAAAAATGATATATATCCTACATAGTAATCATCCCAAAAAATATTCAAAAAATTTGTGTTCCAAAATATGAAATGTCAAAGATGAAACCTAAAGATTAACTAATATAAATATATATGCATGTGTGTCATCCAAATCCAAAATACATGTATAAATAGGGATTGCATCTATGTCAATAATAAAAATATACAAATGATACTCATGTGCCATATATCCTATAGTTTACACGATTGTATTGTGATTATAAAAGCCTACTATATTTTTTTGAAATTATATTAATCTTGTTTAAGTATAATGATTTCTTTTTTATTTTTTATAGCTATCATAATAGCATAGGCCATGTCATGTTAGCCCCATACTAAATGTATAATGCCAACCTAAGCCATACCATGCTACTATATCTAACTATACTAGCTGTGGTATTGTTAAATGGCGTCATGTCATATCATGTCAATCGTGCCCTAACTTTTCTCTTTAGAACAATACATTCAAAAATATGCATTAAATATGAATGAAGATGATGAACATAAAAGTTATAGATAATTTTTTTAAAAAAGATATATCCTACGTAGTAATCATCCCAGAAAATATCCAAAAATTTGTGTTCCAAAATATGAAACGTCAAAGATGAAACCTAAAGATTAACTTATATATATATATATATATATATATATATATATATATATATATATATATATATGCATGTGTGTGTCATCCAAATCCAAAATACATGTACAAATAGGGATTGCATCTATGTTAATAATAAAAATATACAAATGATAATCATGTGCCATATATCCACGACCTTCTCTTATATTCCGGTCTCATATATTGATATACTTGCGTAATCTGCAGCTCATCCTTTTGTGATGGTGGTTGAGGGTTATAAACCACATGTTCTCCTTCAAACTCAATCGTATTGCCATCCTCTATCATGGGCAACTGCTGGTGGCTGGATATATATATCCTTATATGTTACCACCTAAGGCTGTGTTTGAAAAATTGAATAAGGAAGGATATCCAGGGGATATCCCTCATTTCCAAAAACCACAACTACATGGTTTAGTTGGAAATAATTTTAACCAGAGGGATAGCCCATGTTTAACCACGGGTATAAACATAGGTTATCCCTTCAATTTATTCCCTAGGAAATAAAGGAATAGCTGGTTATTCCTCTATATAAGGGTTAAAAAAAAGTTATCCTATGGATTACCTTCTTGCATTTGATATGGCCAATGGGATAGCCAGGGGATATCCATAGGGATATCTCTGGAAAAACTCTATTATGTAAATCCAGAAGTAGCCTTTTTTCTATCAAACACTACCTTAAAGATATCATTGATTAAGACATTGTTGTTATCTTCAAGATATAGTGATAACTACATTCAAGAGGTTGTAGGTTTGATGGCTCGAATGGGTGAAGTGAACTTTTAGCTATGTTAAATGATATTAGTATTTATAGCATAATTTATCGTGTTGATAATGAAGATGCATGGATTGATACTCATATACGACTTCTAAAAAGACTAGTATTTATTTTCCTATTTTTTCAAGCAATTTTATTCTTACTCTTATCCTATAGACATTGGTATATGAGAAAGTTTTGTTTATATCTATTCTAAATGTATAACAAAAAATAAACTCTATTTTCTTATCCACTTCCGTTTTATATATATTTTCTAATGAGTATATGGGATAGACATTGATTTATAATTCTCTAAGCTATACATAAGGGGTTCAACGAAAAAAAAAAAAATATCTTGGGAGAGAAGTGTAGAGTTAGAGTGCTTCCTTTTTAAGAAAAGTGCTTTGACGTGCTTCAATTTATGAGCTACCCTAAATATTTTTCTAATTTATTTTTTATCTTTATTTGCTTTATTATTTTGTTAATGCATATTTTAGAATTAATAGAAATATTATTTACTGCATTATTTTTTTTCAACATTCTTAGAGAGGAAATTATTTTTTTGTTAATTTAAAAAGTTGTCTTCTTGTTTCATAATATGGGTATTATTAATTCTTTATCTAGTAAGACTGAAAAATTCACAAGCTAAAACTTTTTATGTTAACAAAAATAGATGAAATTTAGGTTTATTAAATTAGATCTTTATTATGTGATTCAAAAGGGCATTAAAGAAAAAATGTTTGATAAATATATTGTTGATGGTTCAATTAGTGAAGACTCATCCCGCAAAAGATAATTGTAATGATAAAAATATTTTATGCTATTGATAATATTTATCATATTTTTTACAGCTGTAGAATTATAGAAAGCAGTAGAATATAGATATGATATTAAAAAAAAAAGTAAAAAAAAGGACTGCAAATAATGTTGCAGATCCACTTATAAAAGGATTAGCGCATTAGTAAGTTATTTAATCATCAAAGAATGAGACCGAAGAAGCCCATAAATTAGGCATCATAGTAAATATCTATCTTTAGAAGTATGATGATCTCATGAATGGAGTTATAATAACAAAACCGCAAGATGACTAGGAAGAGCACTAAATAATTTTATATTTTGTAGATGTTCTTGGGTCCTATTCCTATTGTAGAGCACTTTTGATTATGATGAGTAGGAAGAGATTAATTCTAAATGAACTTAATGACATATTATAGTAGGTTTTAGTTTATGTTCACCTCACTATGACGGTGAGGTTGCTACTATACGAGATTGGGATGAAATGAGGTATGTGCGCATGATCGTAAAACATTTATTAGAATCTTGACGATTATCCATACTATCGTGCCTAGTTAAAAGCCTAGTTTAGGACATATATCATCACTATGTGAAACTTATTATACAAAGTGTAGGTTCAAACCTGAAAGGTATCTTATACTATTGCATAGTATTGTATCTACACTCTATTTTCTTATATTATGTACTATGATTGAAATTTTAAATCATGCGGGGAAATGCTTGAACATATTGGTTTAAATTTTTTTTTTTTTACCTTTTAAAGTGATTTTGCTTCTTTCTTTATCTTATACTCGTTGGTATATGGTAGAGTTATATATATATATATATATATATATATATATATATATATATATATATATATATAATGGCATGTCGACTATTGGTTCAAGGATTTTCTTAGCTATGGATCAACAACTTGTCAGTGTTATAAAAATATTTCCTCTTAAGGAGAGTACTTCGACGCATTTCAATCCATAGGATATCCTAAACCTTTTTTGTGATTATTATTTTTTGTATCTTTGCTTTATTATTTTTGTTAGTGCATATTTTAGAATTAACTAAAATATTATTTACTACTTTAATCTTTCAAAGCCCAATAACCTACATTTCATGAATGTAAGTCAAAGTAGAAAAATAATTAAAATTATGCAATATTGAAATGAGCTATATGCTACCACTCCTCGTATGACTTTAGTAAGATAATCCATTGTTTGGCCATACAACTGTACTATTGCATGTATAGACAATGATTGTCCATTTATTCTTGAGATTTGAGAATGTTGACATGTGATGGTTGTGTTGCATGATCTTCTCAAAGCACGATATACATGACATGTTTATCTAGCCGATGAACATCGAAGCATCATCTGAAATTGAGCTCATGCAAAGAATTATTTTGAAAACAAGAAGTCAAGATAGGTTACTCTAGCTTGAACTACTATATAACTCCATCTAGCTAATGTCACTCCATAGTATAAAAATATATTAAGGAAATGATAACAGCCCATATAGCTTGACCAACAAATAATAATCAGGTGAGCATCAACCACATTGTAGGTGTAGGGCTATCATATCATTTGCATAATCCAATAAAATTTTGTTATTCTTTATCTTGGTATTATAGTAGTATTACTTTAATTGTTCAAAATTATTAAATGATACTTCCTTGGGAATTTGCCAATCCAACTATTATCAATGTTAGATAAGGACATATGTGGGTATCATGGTGTTTTTTTTTTTTTTTTTTTGTACAAACGGACGATCACACAAGTCTCGTATGAGTCAGCCCAGATACATCAGAAAACAAAATATGCTGAAGAAGAATCGGACAGTGGTCGCCAAGCCTCCAAATCCATGAACCTGTATGCTGAGCCATAGAAGTAGCCACCCAATATGCCGCCGCATTGGCTTCACGATATATATGACGGATCAGGACAGAGCCAGTCACGCGCAGAATAGACCAAATATCCCTCAGGATTGGATTAGAGGGACTCTCAAAATAATTCTCCTTCTGCATCCAAGAAATGACCGTCATAGAATCACCCTCAATCATGATCCTATGAGCGTGGAGAATCCGAGCAGCATAAGAAATCCCCGCCCAAGCCGCATAGAGCTCAGCCATCGGGACAGAAGAGTCAAGAGAACCAAAACCTCCCGCCGCCAACAAATCACCCGCCGACCCATGGATGATGAACGCAGAGCTAGCAGCTCTACCGCGGACACTCCCGTCAAAGTTGATTTTGATAAACCCTGGAGGGGGCTCCCAAGAAATGAAAACCGGATACCGGTTCGCTGCCGAAGCAGCAGGGGAACCCCAGCGGCCAGAGGAGTCAGAACCAACACCAGAAAAGACACGGGCATAGTCCATCATCAGCGTTCTAATCTTCCTTACAATCCTATGAGGAGAAGCAGTGACATTCGAAAAAATGAGCTCATTCCTTGACAGCCAAATCTGATATGTCGTGGCTGCCCAAAGACCACGCTTATGCTGAGATCCCCACCGAATATCATGGAAAAAGGAGGAGTGCGGGGATGCCATAGCCTCCAATCTGCTAGAAAAACCCATCAGATACCATATCCGTCTAGCTCTGGGACATAGAAAGATAGCGTGGTCATCAGTCTCCTCCTCCTGCCGACATAGAGGACAGATTGGCTGAATAGACAGACCCCTCCGAGAGAGAAGACCAGACGTAGGAAGGCAGCCCCATAGAAGCTTCCAAATAAAAAGCTGAACCCTAGGAATGGTGGGAAGCTTCCAGATCCAAGCAGCATCCTCCGTGCGCTGAGACTGGGGCCTGAAGCTCCTCATAAGGTCCCTAGTGGGGGCCCTAAAGAGACAAGATCTCTGCCACAGCCTAGAATCACCATCATAGCCAGGCATAAGAGGCATTAATAGAATCCGCCGAGAAAGCTCCTCCCCAAATAACCAGGTCACTGTGGGGATATGCCATGAGGGGGGATCCAAGGAAATCAAATCCTTAACCCTTAAACTGGAGGGGGCTTCCATATTAATAAAAGAGGGCCACCGCGAAAGGGGGAGCTCAGAAATCCAAGTATCCTGGATAACATCAATTGAATAACCATCTCCGATACTCCATGAAACATTCTTCAGAATAAACTGACCATATCTGCAAACCTCCTTCCAAAAGGAGGAAGATCCTCGGGTCGGCAGAATGGGCGAGCCGGACGTCCACTCACCATACCTTGCTCGCATCAGAGAGCTCCACAGACACTGCGGCTCTAAGAGAAATCGAGAAGCATGTCTGGCAAGAAGAGCTTCTCTTCTAACAATCAGAGACTGAATTCCAAGACCACCTTCTTGGATAGGCATACAGACCGTGTCCCAGGATAATAAATGCATGCCATGACCATCTTGCATAGAGGCCCAAAGAAAGTCTCTGAAGCATCTCTCAATCCTCCTAAGACAGATAATCGGAATTGCAACATTCAAAAGAAGATACAGAGGAAGCGAAGAGAGAACCGATCAAATAATAATGATCCTGGCCATCATAGATAAATTAGTGACCTGCCACCCTTCAAGACGCTGACAAACCCTCCTCTCAAGCTCAGAAAAGTCAGAACAACGGGGACGTCTACCTGTAATGGGGATCCCCAGATACATAAACTGATCAGTCTGAGTAGAGATACCCGACAAATTAATAATGGCTTCCATGGTAGATCTGGTGGTCTTCGGGCTGAAACATATAGAAGATTTGAGAGAGTTAACCCTCTGACCCGAAGCCAGACAATAGTTCTGCACAATAGAATGTAAGGAAGCCGCATTATCAATGGAAGCCTGACCCAAAAGAATACAGTCATCAGCGAAAAGGAGATGAGAGACCGCAGGGCCCTGACACCCGACCATGAATGGGACAATCCTCTGATTCAGTTGTGCCTGATGAAAAGCACAAGAAAGATCATCCATAGCCAGAATGAACAACAAAGGGGATAAAGGCACCCCTGCCTCAGCCCCACAGTAGAATGGAAAAACTCCGTCGGGCTTCCATTGATGATCAGAGAAAAAGAAGGCCTATGAATACATGCCAAGATCCACTCAATAAACAGATCTTCAAACCCAAACTCCTGGAGCGAGCGGTGCAGGAAAGACCAACTCAACCTATCATAAGCTCTCTCAATGTCAAGCTTAACCGCCATAAGACAACGACTAGCTGGGGCTCTTTAAAGATCATGCATAAATTCCTGAGCGATGAGGACGTTATTAGAAATAGAACGCCATCTAATAAACGCCCCCTGCTCAATAGAAATGAGGCGAGGAAGAACAAGATGAAGACGGCCAGCTAAAAGATGAGCACATATCTTATACAAAGTGGTGCAAAGGCTGATAGGCCGGAAGTGCTGCGGGAGAGAAGCCTCCGAACGCTTGGGCACCAGAGAAATAAAAGTCTGGTTCCATTCCAGAGGAATGCTCTTAGTCTGGAATACAATCTGAATAGCCTGAACCACCTCACGCCCAACAATCTCCCAATAGTGATGGTAAAAAAAGGTGGAAATCCATCAGGCCCAGGGGCCTTATCCGAACCAAGCTCCCAAAGAGCCACCCGAATTTCCTCCTCAGAGATAGGCCTGACAAGCATATCATTCTCCGTGGCCGAAACCTTCCTAGAATCAGGAACTCGAACAACCGGAGCCCCCTCCCCACTGGACTCAGTCCATCTGGTCTGAAAGAAATAGAGAAGCAAATCCCTAATAGAGTGGATGTCCTCTAGATTGTGCCCTTCAGCATCAACTAATCTCCGGATTCTGTTAGCGGACCGCCGCTTCAAAGTGGCGTGATGAAAAAATCTGGTATTACGATCCCCCTCACATATCCACTGAACCCTGGATCTCTACCTTCAAAATATCTCCTGCTGACAAAGAAGAGAGTGATGGCGAGCTAGCGAGTCCCGAAGCAATATTTCAAGAATATTATATTGAATATTTCTTATAATATCAAAATCCCTGAATCCTTGCGCGCTCATCTGGCTCGTGCCAAACGGGAACGGTTCCCTTTAGATCCGAGAACCCACCTGCCCGCGGGAACGATCGTCGGCTTCCACACGGTCGGCGGCCGCAGTCGAGGTGGCCGTGAGGTGACGGGGAATCCGAGAGCGGTGACGCGAACATGGCAAACGACGGAGGCCAGTCTCTCCAGTGAGGAATCTCGATGAGGAAAGGGCATGGCGCTCACCTTGGCGCCACCACCCCATGCCATGAAGAAACTCCCATCTGCTCGCTTCCCCGACTACACTCCCATCCTCATTCGCCGCCTCCGAGCCTCGCTCGACCTCGGCTTGGTCGCGTCCACCCACTCCAAGCTCCTCAAGTCCGGCGGCTCCTCCGCCACCCTCACCGCCAACCACCTCATCAACGCCTATCTCCGCTGCCAGGCCCTCGCTGATGCGCAGAAAATGTTCGAGGAAATGCCGAACCCTAACGTTGTAGCCTGGACGTCCCTCATGGCCGGCTACGTCAACGCTGGTAGGCCCGACCGCGCCGTCTCTCTCTTCCATGCGATGGCCTGCAATCAAGTCCTTCCAAATTCTTTCACTCTCGCTACAGCCATCGACGCCTGCTCCCGCCTTGCTAACCTGAAATTAAGCCGACAAGTCCATGCTCGTGTCGAGATTTTTGGCCTGCGGTCTGATCTCGTAGTCTCGACTGCTCTCATTAACATGTATGGAAATCCAATAGCGTCACCGATGCCCGTAAAGTCTTCGACGGAATGATCGATAAGAATGTCATTTCTTGGGGCTCGATGATCTCTGCTTACACTCAGAATGCTTGTGGCCATGAGGCGATTGTTCTCTTCTCGGAATTCCTTTGGGAAGGCTTATCGTCGAAATTAGTTCCAAACCACTTCATCTTCTCCAGCGTCATCAATGCTTGTGCTACCGTGGGTAGGCTAAGCGTGGGAAGATCAACTCATGCAGCCGTAATTCGACATTGCTACAACGGAAATGATGTGATCGCTGGTGCACTGATCGACATGTATGGGAAGTGTGGATGCATCGATATGTCGACCAAGGTGTTTGATGGTATTGCATGCCCTTCGTTGGTCCCATACACCTCCATGATCGTGGCAGCAGCGAAGTACGGGCTTGGGAAACACTCGATAGACTTGTTCAACGAGATGGTTGGTCAAAGGGTGATGCCCAATACTGTGACTCTCCTCGGGGTCCTCCATGCTTGTAGCCACTCCGGCCTTGTAGACATGGGACTTCAGTACCTGAATTCGATGAGCAGTAGTTATAATATAATGCCAAGCGTGAAGCACTACACTTGCGCTGTTGACATGCTCGGCCGCGCAGGCCGTCTGGATGAGGCCTATGGGCTGCTGAAAGAAGTTCAAGCGGAGGGTGACGAAGCATTGATGCTGTGGAGCACATTGCTCTCGGCGAGCAGGACACATGGGAGGTTAGACCTCGCAGTTGAGGCCACCAACAGGCTAGCAGGGTTCGACCGGGATGTCGCAGGCGCCTATGTTGCAATGTCGAATGCTTATCTTTCAGTTGGGCAGTGGGCAAGTGCAGAGAAGGTTTGGAACGAGATGAGGCGGCGAGGGATTCGCAAAGAACCTGGGTGCAGTTGGGTGGAGATAAAGGATGTTGCCTATGTTTTCTATGCTGGGAATGTCTCTGCAGCAGGTGAGAAGGAATGGGAGGTGATGGAATTGTTGCGGGAGTTGGAGGGGAGGATGAGAGAGAGGGGGTATGTTGGTGAGGGGACTGGATGGGGGTCCAATGAAGTGGAGGAAGGGGAGGGAAACAGGTTGATGGTAGGAGTGCACAGTGAAATGCTTGCTTTGGGTTTTGGGCTGATAGCTTCTCCCAAAGGAGTAAACATCAGGGTGATGAAGAACTTGAGGATGTGTAGGGACTGCCATGAGGCATTCAAGTTGATCAGTGATATTGTGGGGAGGGAGTTCGTGGTGAGGGACTTGAATAGATTTCACCACTTCAAGCATGGGTTTTGCACTTGCGGTGGTTATTGGTGATGGCTATGCTTCTGTCCTTTTATCCTACAAAAGCAATACATATCATGAAATCATTCAGGTTCAACTCCATCCTTTCTCAGCATCATGCTTCACTCTGATTTTCTTCCTGCAATTTGAGATGTTGTTGTTGAATAATATCGGTGAAGATTTTCCTTTTCCCTCTCAACCAATTGGACTTGGTCACTGCTAACCCAGGAAAAAGGGTGAGAGTGTAAAGCAGGAAAAAACAGCAAATGAGAATTAGTTAGCTTCTCCAAATGGTTGGGACTGGGCCAAATGGTATGGGTTTTCCTCCACACAATGTCTAAGAACCCGATAAACCATGGTATAGGATGCAGCATGATTTTTCTGGTGTATCATTGAAAATTGTGGTCTGTATTTTCGATGAGTTCCAGCAAAAGAAAGCCATGGAAGATTTAATTTTTTTTTTAAAAAAAATACTGTGCATCTGTCACTGAATCCTTGAATAAAATGGCAGCAGTCCCAAGGCTTCTTGAGCTAGAGGCTGACAGAGCTGAAGGAAGTGACATCACTAAAAATTTCAGTGGGATATGAATACTAAATTGGACCAATATGTTTGATCAACAGCATCAATGCTGTCTGGACCTAAGACTTCCAGATGCCAAATCAGAACTTTATGAAGTTCAGTAGTGTGGATACAAGTCTTATTGAAGGTGAGATATGATCCAAAGTGCTAGAAGATGCTGCATGTAGCTACAGTCCTATTAATCAGGCAGGAGAAACATTCTGTGATAGCTCAATGGATCAGCCAGATTCAGCTGATATAATATCTAATGGTCAAGCAGGTTCCAATCAAGGCATACCTAATGACAAGAATTTGAGGAATGAAAGGTGCAACTATGAAAGAGGAATGTTGTCTGACCTATCTGATTGTTTGCATACTGTCTTGAAGCCAAGGATTTTGGCAGATGGACATGATATTAATGATGGGTGCTATGTTTCATTTAGTGATAAAAATCCAGTGAAGGATATCAAATATCAGTGCAGTCACAGAGTGAAATCTGGCTAACCAGACTTTATAACTTCTGCATCAAAGTGACAAAAGATTAAGTGCCTGCGACTATGTAGAAACTAGTTTCCTCCTAGACCCTAAAAGCCTTAGGTTAAAGGAGCAGCACTGTGAACTGAAATCACTGGATGCAACTGTATCTTTCCATGCTATGATTGGCCCATCTTACCAGTTCTTCAGCTAATGTTAGTCTAGAGGATACTAATGAGTGCAATTTCAGCAGAAACCATCCTGGTTCTGGTGCTTTTGGCATGGCAGGTCTCTCTCAGGTGGAGCCTAAGCTGTGAATTTTCATTGACATTTTCCTCCAGATTCTGAAACCAAGCCTCCCAAACAGAAGTTACATGCAGCCAAGGGGTTGTGAATCCAAAGGAATCTGAATTGCCACTAGAAAAAAAAGCAGCAGGGTGATGATTCCTGGATATTGGAGACTAACAGCAACCTAGCAAGCCTAGAAACCGGCTCTCTGCAAGGGGAAGGTACAAAAGGCCCAGCATCACGTAATTTGGCTTCCATGTTGTCACACGGAGCACAAAATATCAGTTGGAACAACAAATCTGTTGGAGATTCTTCATCTGCACCTTATAATCTGGATGGTATTACCCCCAACATTGTAGCCTTTAATGCTGGTGGGTGATGAAGAGTATAGCATTCACGAAAGCCAGAGCCACATTTTCAATAGAACCCTTGTACATTCTGGGAGGAAAGAGACTCAAGATTTCGCATATTTTGAGTCTAATAAATATTGAGGTGGGGTCGGGGGATGATCACTAGAATGATTCCACTGCTTGATTGAAACAAGTCAATGTTTATATATCATGCTAAGCCTCTTTGATCTACACTTCTGGTGTTGCACAGCAAGTCATTGATGAGGTTACAAGGATATTCTGTTCATCTCCACAGTTTTAAAGTGATCTGGTTTGATGGGGGTGTTTGGCATCCTCATAAAACCAATTTACTAGGAACGTATTGTTTGGTAATCTCTTTTTATGTCAAAAACTGGTTTTATTTTTAACAGATTTGGAGCCAAAACTGTTCACAAAAATTTCAGTTCAAAGCTGGTTTTGCAAGACTAGTTTTCACACCAAAATCTGTCAACTTAAGATTTTTTTTTCATGTATATATTTATATGGTAAAAGTAGTTTAAAAGTAAAAATGTTCAAACATTGACCAGAACTAAACCAATTTGTAGACAAACTATTTATATTTTAAAACTAGTTTAAGCTTATAAAAGATTATTGAAACTGATTTATCTTAGTCAGTTCTAAACCAGTTTTTAAAATTGGTAAACAACCACTGAGGTCTTCAAAGGATCATATGAGTAATTCTTGTAATTGAAAAGACCCATTAATTCTTGGACAGTGCATATGTGCACTTGATGGATTCTTCAACTCAATGTCAAATAACTTACAGTGAAATTCATCTGTTCATGGTCATGGTTCTTGATCGAATAAAATCACAAAGTTATAGCTTCAGGAAAAGCCTTTGTACATCGTTTCGGTGCAGCAAGTTTTACGTGGGTTGCACAGCTTCTTCTGATTGGTCCACATGGATCCTATGTGGCTGACGTGCCGGACGGTATGGTTCTACTACGATGTTACGTTCTAATCGTGATGGTCATGAAAAGCGCTTCGCCTTTTTTTTAAAAAAATTAGCATGCAGACGAAAATACCCTTTCCCTCCAGCTTACTTCTACTGCCATTTTTTCTTGGATTTCATCTGTGCAAGAAAAACTTTTTCTTTCCCCTCGCTCTGGCTTTCGGATGCTAAGGAATCAGTCAAAGGTTTGAGCACGATCCTACGCCCTCGCTCTGAGAGTCCGATCGAAAGAAAATATTTCAGCTACTAGAGTCGTTGTACAAAAACTTCTGAAGAAAATGCCATCCGTAATAGAAAGTAAAAAGTCCTTGCTCCCACTTCTTTGTAAAGCTTCTTTATTACACCAACTGTTTTTTATCGTTAGAGGAAGTTAATGTGTGACCAAACTATTTAATGCACGGGTAACTTCCTTAGAGTTTAGTGTTTTATAGCACGAATGTCGTACTCTTTTAACTAGGATGTTATAACTTATGAACTGGGGTGTCGTCAGAGCGTTTCAATCGCCATAAAAGCTACGACACCCCAGATTTACTGTTAAGAGACCATGAAGAAAAACCTACGACACCCGTGCTTAAAACTGACCATGCAGAGAAGTCCCGCGACAACTCTAGAGGAATTCGGCCAAAAATATTTCGCGACACCCCAGTTGAAACCTTACGACACCCTAGCACCAAAGCTATGACACTCGTGCTTATAACTGACCACGGAGAGAATCCCCGCAACACCCTAGGAGGAATTCGGCCGAAAATCCTTCGTGACACCTCAGTTGAAACCTCACGACACCCTAGCATCAATGCTACGACACCCGTGCTTAAAACTGACCATGGAGAGAAGCCCCGCGACACCGCAGGAGAAATTCTGTCGAATATCCTTCGCGACACCCCAGTTTAACTCTTACGACACCCTAGCACCAATGCTACGACACCCGTGCTTATATCTGACCATGGAGAGAATCCCCTCAGTTCAAACATCACGACACTCCAGCGACAACTCTTACGACACCAGTGCTTATAACCTTACGACACCCAAGGAGGAATTCGGCCAGAAATCATTCATGACACCACAGTTGAAACGTTACGACACCCTAGCAGCAACGCTACGACACCCATGCTTATAACCTTTGCGATCTTTGTTTGTTGCTTTCCGAGGTGTCATAGTTTGTTCTTTGGGATGTCTTTAACTGCTAAATGGTGTGTCGCAAGGTTTTAACTGACCCTGGAGAGAAGGCCCGCGACCTCCCAAGAGAAATTCGCCCGAAAATCTTTGCGAGACCTTAGTTGAAACGTGATGACACTATAGCGACAACGTTATGACACCCATGATTATAACCTTCGCGATCTTCGTTTGTTGCTTTCCGGAGTGTCGTAGATTGTTCTCTGGGGTGTCTTTAACTGCTAAGGGGGGTGTCGTTATTTTTTATATGGGGTGTCGTAAGTTGTTTCATGGGGTGTCGTTAGTTCTTGCCTGAACATTTTCAGCTACGGTGTCGTAATATCTGAACCTTGGTGTCGTTAGGCCCTTCCTCAATGTGTTATGAATTGGTGTCGTAATTTTACAGCTTCGGTGTCATTTTTTGTAAACTGGGGTGTTGTGACTTCTGAATTCAGATCATAGATGGCATGTATTCCTGGTATCCGAGGTTCAATCATAATTATATTTCTTCAAGTGAGGTGTCGTATTGTTTTAACCTTCGTGTCCTAACCTTTGTCAGGATATATTGACAGCTAAATCTATGGATATCATTGTTCATGACTGTGTGCCTATATTTCCACAGACGATGCTGAAATTATAGATCGAAAAGAAATCGATAACACTCCCGGCCGTGCACCTTCACCTATCGCTCCAAATGCAGGGGATGATACTGTAATTCCTCAAACTGAAATGGAATTCAATTCAGTAGATGATGTATATACTTTTTACAATGGATACGCGAAAAGAGTTGGTTTTGGAATCACAACAGTGTGTAGCACGACCAACAATAAAAAAATAACTTTGCTTCAAGCACCTGGCATGTTGGAGGCAAGGAAAATCTAGAAAAATAGAGAAGAGTATGAATCATAGGGATACTGGGAAAGTTGATTGTATGGCATCCATAAAAGCAAGACTGAATGCTACAAGTGGTAAGTGGATATTGGTTGAGGTTTTTCTAGAACATAACCATAGGATGTCCATAACATCAATTGGTTATCTACGCATAGGATGATCAGCACACCAGAGAAGGCAGACATCAGCAATTTACATGCCATGAATGTTCCGACAACTCAGATATACTCTGCCATAGCAAGGAGAAAAGGGGTAGAGGACAATTGGATTTCACCGAAAAGGATGCTCGTAATTTCATTTGTCGCGAACATCAGTCTAAGCTGAAAGATGGAGATGCTCAGTCGATGGTAATTCATTTCACCGAAATACAACTCAGAAATCCCAATTTCTTCTATACCTTAGACCTCAATGATAATGGTCATCTGAGGTCTGTCTTCTGGATTCATCCAAGGTCAAGATTGGCATGCACATACTTCGGTGATGTTCTAAGCTTTGACTCGACCTACTTGACAAACAGATATCAAATGCCTTTTTGTCTATTCGTCGGGGTCAACCATCATGGACAGTCCACCTTGCTTGGTTGCGCATTGTTATCTGATGAGAGTACTGAGACATATAAATGGGTTTTTCAAGTATGGCTGGATGCAAATGGTGGTCAAGCACCATTGCCATAATAACTGACCAAGATAAGGCAATCGAGGCTGCTGTCAAAGAAGTTTTTCCTAACACACGACAACGATTTTATCTTTGGCATATATTGAAAAATATACCTGAAAAGATTGGCCACATTTGCACATCAAATCCCAAGTTTATGGTTGATTTCGATGAGGCGATATATGATTCATTGACTATACAGTCATTCGAGGAAAGGTAGGCACATGTTATGGAGAAATATAAAAAATGCAAGTCTATAGATTGGTTCAATGTCCTTTACGAATGTCAGGATAAATGGGTCCCAGTTTACGTAAAGGATACATTCTTCGCAGGTTTGTATGTCATTGTCTTTGGTTCATGTTCGCGTTCAACGCTTTTTTTTGTTGACAAAATTATGAACATGGATGTCATCTTCACAAAGGAGCGAGGGCATAAATCACTTCTTCGATGGGATTATAAATTCGAAGACTACACTAACGGAGTTCATAGGTAAGTACGAAGATGCCTTGGAAAAAAAGTACGAGGCCGAAAATGAGGAAGATAATAGGACATTGCAAACGATTGCTTTCCTAAAGACATCATCACCTTTTGAGAGACAAGCTGCAGGAAGGTATACAAGGCGCATTTTAAAAAAATTTCAGAATGAGATCCTTGAAATGGCTGCATCAAATACTAAATTGATCAAGGAAGCTGGCAACTGTTGTGTATATTCTGTAAAGTCGTACGAAAGGATTGAAGTTGATGGAATCGGCAAGGAGATGATTAAAGATTATATCGTGTCATACGATAGAAATATTGAGGATGTCCAATGCCAGTGCTGATCCTTTCAGTTCAAGGGGTACCTGTGTAGGCATGCCTTGTTGGTTCTTCATCAAAGTGACGTATTTTGTTTACCAGATAAATACTTCTTGAAGAGATGGTGCAAGGACATGAAATACCAATTCAACGAATTCGACTGCAATACTGAAGGTTATGATAAAAGCACACGAAAATCATGGTACGCAGTGACAATTTTTTAATTGAAATGTCTTAATATATGTTTTCGATAATATTATGTTATTGATTGTAGATATAGTTTGCTGAGTCATCGGATGATGAAGCTCACATAGATAGCCTCCATGTCTGAAGATGCATTTAATTTAATGATGGATGGTCTAACACCTATATTCAAAATTGCCGTGGATGGCAACTGTGCAGCTAAGCCAGGTACAGAGCTTGTAATTCAAGATCCTGAACAAATTAGGATGAAAGGTCGCCCAAAAGAGAACAGATTAAAGAGTGGAGTCGAGAAGAAGTCAAAAAGATCAAGGAAAAATCTGGTCAAGGCAACCGTTGATGCTCCACAAATGCAAAATGAAATAAGAGCTGCTTTAAGCAACAGGCAGACTTGTATGCAGTCAATTAACACCGGAGAGGACAAGAAAAGAATTGTACCACCTTCCGAAACTTTGATAGACGAATTTGATGCTTATGTATTGAGTCAACTTACATAGGAGCATATATAAAACACGGGTATCGTAACTTTCTAACTATGGTGTCTCGGTTGCAAATGAAGTGCTTTCTAACAAGGTGTTTTTTTCAGTCAAATGAAGTGCTCATCTTGTCTGCCAAGAAGATTTGATATTTACGAATACGCTTGCACTGTTACGACACCGAAGCTCTGGGCTAACGACATCCCAGTACTCACGAAAGGACATCGAAGCTTTTAGCGCAACGACACCCCAGCTCTGGGCTAACGACTCTCTAGCTCTACTGCGATGACACCCTAAAGGCGAAATCCTACGACATCCTAGTACTCACAAAAGGACACCGAAGCTTTTAGCGCGATGACACCCCAGCTCTGGGCTAACGACTCCCTAGCTCTACCGCGGCAACACCCAAAATGCGGAAGGCAAAATCGTACGACACCGAAGCTTTTAGCGCGATGACACCCCAGCTCTGGGCTAACGACTCCCTAGCTCTATCGCGACGACACCCGAAAGGCGAAAGGCAAAATCGTACGACATCAAAGCTTTTAGCGCGACGACACCCTAAAGGCGAAATCCTACGACATCCTAGTACTCACAAAAGGACACCGAAGCTTTTAGCGCGATGACACCCCAGCTCTGGGCTAACGACTCCCTAGCTCTACCGCGGCAACACCCAAAATGCGGAAGGCAAAATCGTACGACACCGAAGCTTTTAGCGCGATGACACCCCAGCTCTGGGCTAACGACTCCCTAGCTCTACCGCGACGACACCCGAAAGGCGAAAGGCAAAATCGTACGACATCAAAGCTTTTAGCGCGACGACACCCTAGCTCTGGGCTAATGACTCCCTAGCTCTACCGCGGCGACACCCTAAAGGCGAAATCCTACGACATCCTAGTACTCACGAAAGGACACCGAAGCTTTTAGCAGGACGACACCCCAGCTCTGGGCTAACGACACCCTAGCTCTACCGCAACGACACCCGAAAGGCGGAAGGCAAAATCGTACAACACCGAAGCTTTTAGCATGACGACACCCCAGCTCTGGGCTAACGACTCCCTAGCTCTACCGCGACGACACCCAAAAGGCGGAAGGCAAATCGTACGACACCGAAGCTTTTAGCGCGATGACACCTGAGCTCTTGGCTAACGACTCCCTAGTTCTATCGTGATGACACCCGAAAGGTGAAATCCTACGACATCCCAGTACTCACGAAAGGACACCGAAGCTTTTAGCGCGATGACACCCCAGCTCTGGGCTAACAACTCCCTAACTCTACCGCGATGACACCCGAAAGACGGAAGGCAAAATCGTACGACACCGAAGCTTTTAGCGCGATGACACCCCAGCTCTGGGCTAACGACTCCTAGCTCTACCGCAACGACACCCGAAAGGCAAAATCCTACGACATCCCAGTACTTACGAAAGGACACCGAAGCTTTTAGCGTGACGACACCCCAGCTCTGGGCTAACGACTCCCTAGCTCTACTGCGACGACACCCGAAAGGCGGAAGGCAAAATCGTACGACACCGAAGCTTTTAGCGCGACAACACCTCAGCTCTGGGCTAACGACTCCCTAGCTCTATCGCGATGACACCCAAAAGGCGAAAGGCAAAATCGTACGACACTGAAGCTTTTAGCGCGATGACACCCCAGCTCTGGGCTAACGACTCCCTAGCTCTACTGCGGCGACACCCTAAAGGCGAAATCCTACAACATCCCAGTACTCACGAAACGACACCGAAGCTTTTAGCGTGATGACACCCCAGCTCTGGGCTAACGACTCCCTAGCTCTACCGCGATGACACCCGAAAGGCGGAAGGCAAAATCGTACGACACCGAAGCTTTTAGCGCGACGACACCCCAGCTCCGGGCTAACAACTCCCTAGCTCTACCGCGATGACACCCGAAAGGCGGAAGGCAAAATCGTATGACACCGAAACTTTTAGCGCGACAACACTCCAGCTATGGGCTAACGACTCCCTAGTTGTACCGCGATAACACCCAAAAGGCGAAATCCTACGACATCCCAGTACTCATGAAAGGACACCAAAGATTTTAGCATGACGATACCCAGCTCTAGGCTAACGACTCCCTAGCTCTATCGCGACGGCACCCGAAAGGCGGAAGGCAAAATCGTACGACACCGAAGCTTTTATCGCGACGACACCCGAGCTCTGGGATAACGACTCCCTAGTTCTACCGCGACGACACCCGAAAGGCGAAATCCTACGACATCCCAGTACTCACGAAAGGACACCGAAGCTTTTAGCGCGACGACACCCCAGCTCTGGGCTAACGACTCCCTAGCTCTACCGCGACGATACCCGAAAGGTGGAAGGCAAAATCATACGACACCAAAGCTTTTAGTGCGATGACACCGCAGCTCTAGGCTAACGACTCCCTAGCTCTACCGCGACGACACCCAAAAGGCAAAATCCTATGACATCCTAGAACTCACGAAAGGACACCAAAGCTTTTAGCGTGATGACACCCTAGCTCTGGGCTAACGACTCCCTAGCTCTACCGCGACAACACCCAAAAGGTGGAAGGCAAAATCGCACGACACCGAAGCTTTTAGCGCAACGACACCCCAGCTCTGGACTAACGACTCCCTAGTTCTACCGCAACGACACCCGAAAGGCAAAATCCTACGACATCCCAGTACTCACGAAAGGACACCGAAGCTTTTAGTGCAACGATACCCCAGCTCTGGGCTAACAACTCCCTAGCTCTACCGCGACAACATTCGAAAGGCGGAAGGCAAAATCGTATGACACCAAAGCTTTTAGTGCGACAACACCCAGTGCTCAATTTACGACATTCTAGTATTCAATTTACGACATCATATATGAAAACTTAAGAAATTATGAAGTAGAAAAGGCATAAATACGAATAAATCGAGAACACTCCTGTTCTCAATATAAATTTTTTGCATTTGCGTTAAATCTGAAACAGTGTTAATATGAATAAATTATATTAAATTTTTATTCAAAGAAGAAATAAAAAATTAAGAACATTTTTTGACAAGGTCACTGATCTTTTGGTTCATGCTCTCTCTCAATATCGTCGCAGCTAATTATTGTCGGTAATCTCTGACTTCCTCATTCATGAAATCTATCTTCATATCAGGATTGTCCCGTCGAGTAAGACATTCCATGTATCTCACACAGTATAGGCCGCAATCCAGCGATCCGACCGGTTGGCTTGGGCAATCCGAAATCTCTTCCATCGGCCAAGTCATCGCATCCTCCTTATCGCAGTAGATATGGAATATGGCCAAGAATTGTATGCCATTTTTTGCATTGGCCTTGTACTTAGTGTTGTGTTTTAATGAATTCAGGTGCATGAACACTTTCTTTCATGTCGATAGCAACCAAATGCCAGTGCGAGTTATTGGAGTTTATTATGGTGAAAAGAAACTGGAATTGGGCCTTATCTTCATCAGATACATTGTCAAATATCGAGGCCCCTGATGTTCCAGCAAGTTCATGAGCAGGTGATGAAGAAGTCAGACAGAGAGCGAATACGAAAACTGATGCAAATATGCACTTATGGTATCGGTCCGGATGTTCTGTCCAGTTGCACATCAGAAACTCCTAGCCGGCATCAATTATCTGCCAATGCAATGTAAACCAATTAATATAATTCTAAAATCAACAACTAGAAAAGGTTTCTTGATATACTTACATCATCTATTATCATTTCATTGTTAATGAGATCTTGAAGACTTTTCTTTGTTACAACGCCACCTAACATATTGGTGTAGACGATCTCGTCGGTTAGTAGTTCGCTCAAAAAAAAATTTATAATAATTTGGTCATCTTCGACCGTTGTGTTGGGCTTTGACATGCCCACTGTCTTCGCTGACTTTTTAGGACGGGTTGTCTCATAACAATCTCCGACGACCTTGGATGCCTTACGCTTTCTCGGCTCTTTTTTAACCCTCCTAACAAGTGAAGGCACTCCAATGATGTCTATGTCCATATCATCACCCTTTGGCGCAGGGATGCCAAGTTTATTATCGAATTTGAACTCCTCTTGGCCCTCCGTAGAATTCCCCTCCTCCCTCTTCTCCTCCTCTTTATTTTCATTCCCATGCTCTGTTTTACCATCCAATGAATCCCCCTCCAATCTCTTCTCCTCTTCTTTTGCATTCCCCATCTCAGTTGGACACTCGGATGAATGGTCCTCCTCCATCTTCTTCTCCTAAGTATTTCCATTACCAGGCTCATGGAGGATCAACTCCAGGGAATGCCCCTCCTCTGTTTTCCCATCTCCCTTGTCCTCCTCAATTCTTGCATTACTTTCCTTTCTGAGCAGTAAACTGAGGAGGCTCTTAGCAATAGACAGCATGTGCCTGACATCGTCGAGTTGATCCTTAACACACTCCAATTAAGTCCTCAACTCGGCACATCCTGCGCAACTATCTGTTGGTTGAGGGGATGCTACTGTCTGCTGAGTGAGAAGCCATCGCTCTTCTGACAGTGGTACAATAGCTCCCTCCATCTGCAAAGCAAGATGATAACAAATTAATATTAAGTAAAAATATTGACACATTAAGTTGAAAAATATGGTCAGAGTAATGGAGCAATGTACTAGCTTACCAAGTCGTGAGGCTGCAAGTTGGCAACCCGAACCGACTGGATCTTCATTTGGTAGTCATACCACTTCAACAGCCGGAGCAGTTTATCGGGATATGCTAGTGCTCGCATTGATGTATGCTCGAGGAACCACGCCTGAACATGATATTTTTGGATATTAAATAATGTAATATTAACAAAGGAATTATACTAAGAACACTATTTCTGCATCTCAATAATCCTTACCACCAGTGCTGCCGAGCATCCGAACAGGGTAGGCTGCCTCCTAACTTTTTTTGCATGCTTTGAGTGGACTGGCTCCTCGGAATGCAAGCAAGCAGCTATTTCTGGAAGAGCCAGAACAATCAACTCCTTCAATGCCGAAGCCCAGTCGATGCTATCCAGTTGACTTAAGTCATCCAAGTACTGGATGAGATACCGTGGACATCCCTGATTAGACTTTGGAGCCAAAAACATGGCCAACATGTAGGCAATCCAAAGTCAGACGGTGTCCTCGACATCCTCCTGTGCCTTAGATGATCGGAGTTGAAATATTAACTTCTCCAAACCTTCTTGACGAAGATCTAAACCCTGACCAAAACGTCTGAACAACCTTCTGTTGAACAATTGACTGGACGTGTTGATCTTCTTCCCATGAGCTGGAAGACCCAGAATGAGTGCGACTTCATCGGCACTGAATAAAACTGGCTTTCCGCAGAAAATGAACTCATCGCCTCCATTGTGACATCTTATGATGTCTGCTAGCAGTCGCCCGTCGACTATGAACGTCTGCATGTCGACGAAGGCACCAAATGGGGTCCTTCGAATAAGTTTTGTATGCCGTCTAGTGAACCCCATCTTCCAAACCTTCTGAACGTATACGGCCGGCCTGCAACTATTCTTAAACAGCTGGGAAGCCTTCACTGGGGGGACTAGAACAATTTTCATGTCAACTGAAACAGGGGGTAAGACATAAGACATACTTGTCAGCTGGGTGCCATTATGTATGTAACTAGGGTGTCATGAAATTTTAAGAGAGGATGTCATAATATTTTAACATAGGGATAAACATACCTGAAGGAGCCGCATCGTCATTCGAATGAAGAATGATGTCCTTACTTTGTTCTGCCATTTTCTCCTTCTGGTTCTTCTTGTTCGCGGTTTTCGTCTATAAACGAAAGCACTCATCTCCATGAATGAAGTAGATGGAAGAAAGAACTATGGAAGAAATTTAGGACACCAGTGGCTTCTTGAGCAAAAACGAAGGATGGCTTCTTGAGCAACAAACGAAGGACCTCTAGGGTTTAGAAATTTTTTTATACCGACCTCAGAGAAATATGAACGGACACCAGAATCGCCACGATCACATCGCACTGATACGCAAACTCGTAGGAACTGGCCACGTTTTGCAACTTTTCTCAAAAAGATGGCATAGCTGAGTTACTAGGGTGTCGTCGAATTACAACTAGGGTGACGTCAAAATTCCGCCTTGTTCAAATATATCATAGCGGTGTCATAAGTTTATAACAAGGGTGTCATAAAGTTTTAACTGGGGTGTCGAGAACGGGTGTCGCGGGGATTCTCTTCGTGGTCTGTTATAAGCACGGGTGTCATAAGCACGGGTGTCGTAGCATTGGTGCTAGGGTGTCGTGAGGTTTCAACTGGGGTGTCGCGAAGGATTTTCGGCCAAATTTCTCTTGGGGTGTTGCGGGATTCTCTCCATGGTCAGTTATAAGCACAGGTATCGTCGCCTTAAAGCTAGGGTGTCATGAGATTTCAACTGGGGTATCGCAAGGATTTTGGGCCGAATTGAACTGGGGTGTCGCGAAGCATTGGTATTAGGGTGTCGCAGTATTTGGCTTTCCCATACTCTCTTCAGTAATAGTTTCTGTTCATAAGGGCGGCAAATTTCTCCTGGGGTATCGTGGAAATTCTCTCCGTGGTCAGTTATAAGCACAGGTGTCGTTGCCTTAAAGCTAGGGTGTCGTGAGATTTCAACTGGGGTGTCGCGAAGGATTTTCGGCCGAATTCAACTAGGCTGTCGCGAAACATTGGTACTAGGGTGTCGCAGTATTTGGCTTCCCCACACTCTCTTCAGTAATGGTTTTTGTTCACGAGGGGGGCGAATTCCTCCTACGGTGTCGCATGGATTCTCTCTGTGGCCAGTTTTAAGCACGGGTGTCGTAGCATTGGTGCTAGAGTGTCGTGAGGTTTCAACTGGGGTATCGCGAAGCATTAGTACTAGAGTGTCGCAGTATTTGGTTTTCCCACACTCTCTTCAGTAATAGTTTCTGTTCACGAGGGGGGCGCAACCTTTCGTTTCCTGTGAGCACCCACTGAGATGGTGGTACGTGGCGAGTATCCTGTGAGCGCCCACGATAGGGGCACCGGAGCTGAAGGCTCGAGCAATCGAAACACCCGCCAGGAGTAGCTTAAATATGGATGGGGGAATGCCATCATTAATCACCTTTTCAGCTGATCTTTCAAAATTTTTGGATACTGAGATGACTTCTGGAGGCGAGGGGCGATCGACTGGCCCCCATGGGAGTCGCCGCACAATGGTCACCGTCGATGCAGAGGTCTTCGCGTCGTCGCTCGTAAACCGTGAGCAACTCCAAAAGGCGGCCAAGCAATACCTAGCCGTTTCAACGAGAGGGATCGAGCTCCTGCATCGGGCCAACAGCCAGCTGGAGGGGCAAGTAGCATCCCTCCAGCGGAAGATTGCCGAGTTAGCCCCGCAGCGTGGGGGAGCTTGGCAGCGCCCAGAGAAGATGACAAGCCCCAGTGAGGGCTCCAATACTTTTTTCTTTTCTTTTCTTCTTGTCTTTTCTTTGTGTGATAAATAAAAATAAATTTTAGTAACTTTTGTGTTTGCTGCTATTCACTCTTATCATGTGAGCCTTACCAAACGGACCATCCTCCTGAAGGGTCTTTGGTGATCTTGACGACGCTAAGGTGTAGCGTCCCTGAGAGTAGTGGAACTCATAAGTTCCAACCGGAGTGCGGTATATTGCTCAGACTCGCCGAAGCATGATGAGTGTCCCGTTAGCATCGGTTGAGACCGAAGGATAAGGGAGCTCGGCTTAGTTCAAAACCCATGACACCCTAGTTGAAACCCATGACACCCTAGTTTAAAACCCACGACACCCTAGTTCAAAACCTACGACACCCATTCAGAAAACGTTAAGACAAAGTATTAGTTCAAACCCACGACACCCTAGTTCAAAACCGACGACACCCTAGTTCAAAACTTACGACACCCATTCAGAAAACGTTAAGACAAAGCATTAGTTCAAAACCCACGACACCCTAGTTCAAAACCGACGATACTCTAGTTCAAAACCTACGACACCCATTCAGAAAACGTTAAGACAAAGCATTAGTTAAAAACCCATGACACCCTAGTTTAAAACCTATGACACCCTAGTTTAAAACCTACGACACCCATTCAGAAAACGTTAAGACAAAGCATTAGTTCAAAACCCACGACACCCTAGTTGAAACCTACAACATCCTAGTTCAAAACCTATGACACCCATTCAGAAAACGTTAAGACAAAGCCTTAGTTCAAAACCCACAATACCCTAGTTCAAAACCTACGACACCCTAGTTCAAAACCTACGACACCCATTCAGAAAACGTTAAGACAAGCATTAGTTCAAAACCCACGACACCCTAGTTGAAAACCCATGACACCCTAGTTGAAAACCCACGACACCCTAGTTCAAAAGCCATGACACCCTAGTTCAAAACCTACGACACCCATTCAGAAAACGTTAAGACAAAGCATTAGTTCAAAACCCACAATACCCTAGTTAAAAACCCATGACACCCTAGTTCAAACTCACGACACCTTAGTTCAAAACCTACGACACCCATTCAAAAATGTTAAGACAAAGCATTAGTTAAAACCCACGACATCCTAGTTCAAAACCCACGACACCATAGTTCGACACCCTACTTCTACCCGTCATCTTATCTGGTAGGAGATCCTGAAAGCCATCGTCAAGCTCATAAACCATAACTTCAACCCCAGACTCCCGCTCCGCGGCACCATCATCCACAGGAAGAATGTTTTACAATCAGAAAGAGTTTTTTATCGTCAAGCTCATAAACCACAACAATCTCATAACAAAATAATGTTTCGTGCTGCGGATGACATTTCCTCCAGAAGTTTTTTGTACAAAGACTTCAGTAGCCAGGTATTCCAGCCTCGAAGCTGAAATATTTTCTTTCGACCGGACTCTTAGAGCGAGGGCGTAGGATCGTGCTCAAACCTTTGACTGATTCCTTAGCATCCGAAAGCCAAAGCGAGGGAGAAGAAAGAGTTTTTCTTGCACAGATGAAATCCAAGAAAAATGGTGGTAGAAGTAGGCTGGAGGGAAAGGGCATTTTCATCTGCACGCTAATTTTAAAAAAAGGCGAAGCGCTTTTCATGGCCGTCACGATCAGAACGTAACATCGTAGCAGAGCCATACCGTCCGGCACATCAGCCACGTAGGATCCACGTAGACCGATCAGGAGAGATGGTGCAGGCCATGTAGGACTTGCTGCACTGGGGGCGGTGTACAAAGACTTTTCCATAGCTCCAACCTTCTAAGGAAACTTATGTGCCGTTGTAAAGGCAAACTAAGAAATGGGCCTTTCCCTCAGCGGGGCCCTTACAAAAAGTATTGAAAAACTGATCAATTGTCAACTTAAATTGATTATATGACTATAGAAATTTTATGGAAATATGCTCTACCATACAAGCTAGCAACTGCATATGTAATCAACCATGTCTGAATATTTAATTAATCTAAGGTTGCAACATTCTTATGTGGATGACTCCAGAGCTGGGTCCCCTCTTTTTAGGAGAGTGGCTAAATTGCCAGGTTTGTGGATATTAAAGACTCCAAATTTAGAGTAGTTGAAGCTTTCTTTGATAAGTGGCCTTTGAATCTTTGATCAACACTGTTGTAGACCTCCATATCGGCAGCCTATCTAAATCAAGGATCCAATACGAAAAGGACTAATCAGAATCCTGTATGATGAAAGTTCATCAATTCTCAAAATATTTTAAAGTTCATCTCGAGCTATATCATTTCAACACACATCATTCTAAAAGAAATCTTCAGTATAATTAACTTCTTTTATAAATGAAGCTACTCTTGTGAATTTGATATCAAATTCCCAAGCATCTTTCAGAAATATGATGAATGAGCAGGAAATTATGAATTTTCTTAAAAAAAGAAAATACAATTTCATGGCTCACAATTTAAAAATAATTTTTAATTTTTTTTCTTGAATTGCTATATTTTTTATTTTAGAAATTTATTTTAGATGAGGAGAAGTATAAATCAGAGTTAAGAATTTATTTTTATCATTTTTCTCTTTATTTTCTTTAAAAAGTTGTATCTTACGAAAACTAGAAAAGTTTGCTAGCTTTAAAAATCTGTTTTACTTTTTTTAATATCAAGTAATTATCAACAAAATTATTAAAATTTTTTAAGTAATCCTCTAATTGTCATAGTTGAAGAGGGTCTAGATATGAAGCTGAAAATCTTCATAAAGTTAGTGTGACGTGTTATTATTATTATTTTATTAATTTATTTGAATCAAATTTAATATAGAGTCTAATTTATTACGCATCAATTTTGGTGTTAAAGCTTAAGATCGTACAATGGGATCGGTTAAAGTCTTCCCTGTCTGCTATTTGAGGGACTCTTTACTTCCAAAGCTTAAGACTGTGCCTTGATATTAATTTGCCCAGAGATTAGCCATGCTTAAATCTGTCATAATAGACCAAAAACAAGAAAATATTACACCCATACGTGGATCACTTGAGGTTATCTAGCGTGAACTGACACCTAGCATGGCCCTGCATGGTCCGTGGTGTATATAAACTAAAAAATATATGGCACTTAAATCATGGTTAGATATGCTATTATTTAATTACAGTTTGCTCTCCATTAGTCCAATTAAATTAAAAGATAGGGGATCCAAGGAATCGAGGGTAACGACAAAAGATCTTGCGGCGGAGATCTTGAGATCCACGAAGTTTAAGGGAAAGTTTTGAGTGGTCTTATTGTTGGGGGTATAAAAAAAAATTAAAAAAATAAAAGTAGAATTATAGATCCTAACCATGCCATATCTTAGGGTGAGGCTTTCTTTTATATTAGCTATCATTCTTTTCCATTTTTCTTTTTTTTGTTTATGGGATCTATGGAACCCTTGTCTACTTATAGCCACATGGAGGTGGCTTTGGGTTGAATTCAAAATATTTTTCTTTTTTGCGTTTCGAATTAGGTTTGAGATAAAAAATTTGTAAAGTCTAGTTTCAAACCATGAAATTCAATCGGACCAAAGCAGGGTAACCTATTAATTTAGACCAAAGACCGGACTAATGAAGTTAATTTTTTAACTATTGATGCAAAAAAAGTATAATTTAAAATAATTATGTATAATTACTTTAGAATAAGATAAAGATATCAAATGAGTAAATTTCTAAAGAAAAGAAAATTTACACACAATTAATAAGAAATTCAGTATAAATTTAAAAAACTTACCTTTTTTAAGGTAGTGTTTGAAATAGGGAATAAGAGGGAATATCCCTTCTTATTTCCAAAAGCCATAACTATGAAGGATAGCTTGGAATAAAGTTAACCAGAGGGATAATCCATGGCATGGCTAACCATGGGTTATCTCCTCAATTTATTTCCTAGAAAATGCAGGAATAGCTGGTTATCCCTCCAAATAAGAGTAAAAAAAAGTTATCCCATGGATTTACCTTTTTGCATTTGATATGATCAATGTGATAGCCAAGGAATATTCCTAAGGATAGCTAAGGGATACCTAAGGTAGTATTTGATAGAAAAAATATTATCCCGGATAAGTGTATGGGATAGATAAAGTAGTGTTTGAAATAGAAAATAAGAAAGGGATATCTAGAGGATATTCCTTCTTATTCCCAAAAGTTATAACTATGAAGGATAGCTAGGAATAAAGTTAACCAGAGGGATAATCCATGGTTAACCATGGGTTATCCCCTCAATTTATTTCCTAGAAAAGCAAGAATAGCTGGTTATCCCTTCAAATAAGAGTAAAAAAAAGTTATTCCATGGCTATCCCTAGGAAAAATATTATCCATGGATAAGTGTACGGGATAGAGTTTGTTCCCTGGCTATCTCTAGGGATATCCCTTGGCTATCCTATTGATCATATCAAATACAAAAAAGTAAATCCATAGGATAACTTTTTTTTACTCTTATTTGGAGGGATAACTAGCTATTCCTGCATTTTCTAGAAAATAAATTGAGGGGATATCTCATGGTTAACCATGGATTATCCCTTTGGTTAACTTTATTCCCAGCTATCCCTTATAGCTATGGCTTTTGAGAATAAGAGGAGATATGAATATCCCCTCTTATCCCCTATTTCAAATATTACCTAAATGTTTAAGGGCTGGACATGTGCCGGGATCAAGCCTGATTCATATAAATATTGAAAATGTTCTGGATCTTAGGATTTTATATGCGCATCATACCAAAAAAAAAAAAAAAAAAAAAAAAGTAAAAAAAAGCAAGTTCAAGCCAGCTTCAGAGCTACCTAAGTGGAAAGCCCTTGGAGCGAGCGGCAAGCCCTTCATTTTTTTTTCCCCCTTCATCAAGTTCTTGTTTGCTGTGCCGTTATTTTAACATCATAACATTTTTTTTCATTTCATTATTCATCTTTTATATTTATATTTTATAGGATCGAAGCCAAAAATATGATGAATCCAAGGAGCTCAGAATGGTACGTGGACAACTTGACTATAAGGTTGGATGTTTTAAGGAGCAGTAAAGCTGCTGATCTCTCTAATGTTTGTAGGATTGATGCCAATCTTTCCTCCACATATGAAGCCAAGTGAAGATATGAACCTAGGCATACTCCACTTCCCAGTAGATTATTCCAAGAAAAATTTTTCTACCATAAAAAAAATAAGTAATTTTAGTCCATCTTCATGGCAATAATGATAGTTCATTCCAAAATCCTTTTGTTGCAAGTCCATTCTATAAATTGAGCTAAAAAATTGCCGTCCTTTGTGTTGTGTGAATGCCCTATTAGATTGCCCATTAGTAATCAAACCTTTTTGTTTATTGCATTCCTTTCTTCTTTGAATAGTAAGCAACGATTTTCCTTATATTTCCCCTCCCTTCTTTGTAGTTTTTTTCGTACCAAGAAACAAGGAATGTAGAATAGAAATAATTAGTAAGCCAAAGAATCAAAGAAGAGTTGCTGCTCAAACCGTAGCATGAAATGATTCGGCTACTTTTAAATTTCCTCTTCCAACTATTCTCATCTCAAGCATGGCCACAACTTTGTTAAGAGTGGCAGCTTGCACAAAGTTTCTACTTTAGCATAGCCGGATGATCACACCAATATAACAAGCGGATAAGTATCATCCTGATTCCAGTTTCAGAAATCAGAACGGTCGGTAATCCTGGCGGCGATTCAATATCGGTCGCAGAGTTGGCTTCCCTGAAGACGTGCCGAATGAGGGCACAATGAACACCCTGAAGGTTGGCATGAATATCGATGATCAAAGGGTTGGATGGCACGTAGACATCGGGATCTTAATGGAGCCATCGGATAACAGTGATGGAATCACCCTCAATGATAAGACTGTGGGCGCCCAGGACACGGATAGCACAGGAGATACCTGCCCAATCAGTAGACAACTCCGCTAGGGGCACAGATGAGTCAAGCAAATTGAACCCCCCAGCAGCCAGCAACTCACCATTCGGTCCATGTATAACAAAAGCTGAGCTAGTAGATCTTCCCTTAACACTTCCATCAAAATTGATTTTGACAAACCCTAGGGGTGGGGGCTCGCAGAAGATGAAGACCGTATGTCAGCGCGCTGCCTGGGCAGCATGGGAGCTCCAGAGTCCAAGGCTATCAAAATCGAGAATAGAGTGATGGGAAGTGTACTCCGTAGCTAAGGATAAAACAGTCCTGACAATCCTGCTAGAAGTAGCCGACTTCTCAGTAAATACCAGCTGATTACGAGATAGTCAGATCTGGTAAGCAAGGTAAAAGTTTCTACTTGAAGAGGACTAACTTCTACCATCAACATCTTAGTTTGAATCGAAATATTGCCTCAAAACGCTAGGGTCCTCAATGGTAAGCCTTGTTTACTTCGCAACAGCATTAAGTGTGCCAAACTTCACCATCAAAGAAAACGTTTTTAAGGAGGTAAATTTCTTGGGTCCGGCATCAAGATGACAAATCCACAAAGCAACACCAATGTCCACACAAATTGATATCTTTTTCTGAAGACGTCCCTGTCATTTGCTTGGTTTTTCTCCCTAACATCCTTATCACAAGCAAGACTTGCATCAATTAAAACTACATAGTGGATGTTATAATATGCAATAATATGTGGGTGAAGAATGGAGGATGTGATCTTTGGCCGGCTCCTTTCGGTGGATTCATTCATGGTTTATTTTGCTCACATCACTCTACTAAGTACTTGTCTCGATCCAAAAATCATTGGACCTTGGCAGATTCTTGCGAGACCAAAATTCTTTCATTGCTAATAAGAATTATGTCATGATTTATCTTTTTCATAGTTTGGTTATTGCTTCCCTTTTAAATTCCATCAATTTCCTGTGAACATAATGATGTAGTTCGCTACTTGTCATGACCTTTGAGAATTCATGATGAGCAGGTTTATAAAATAATGGAAGTGTATAGCAAGCATTTGCTTCATGACATCTAATTTAATTTCTTTCATATTTTTAACCATCAAGTTGTCACCACTCCTTGTTTTTGGTTAGAAATCCTTGAAGCTTGAAAGCTTCATCTTTTACTATGGTACCTTCTAGTCTTATCTAGCATTTTATACTTGCGAAGAGCCAGTTGTCAGAGTAGATATTTTTCACCAAAGCTAGTGCTATTCTTTAATTTGTAAAGGGTAATGTCTAGGTTTCATTGCCAGAGGAATGTTTTTAATCTACCAAGCTTATGAACAAAAATTAGAAAAGAAATATTAACCTTTGTAAATGGGATCACCTCTTAGCAGCCATTTTCTTTCTATTCCAAAATAGAGGACCACCTTTTATTTGTCTCTCTAATAATTATTTTCATGTAGTTGAAATAAGAATATTGGGATAAATATATGGTGATGCAAAAAAAAAAGAAATGATATAATACAAAAAAATAAATGAAAGTGACACCAATTAAAGACATTAAGAAAAGAACTGGTTGAACATATGCATGTAGATATAGACGCACTTGTATGAAGAAGTAATTTGATACATATAGAAAGAAAAGAAGATAAATGAATAGTAAAAATTATATAATAAAAGTGATAAAAAAATTTAAAATTTTTATATCTTAAAAAAATGTAACTTAAAATCAAGTAAAATAAAGAAAAATAATTCATATGGATACTTTAATAAATTTTAATTAATACTTTATTATTGTTATTACCATTATAGTGGTGGTGGTCATATTTAACTACAAATTTATTTGCTATCAAATCATCATCATTCATAAGTTTTAAATTTATTATACCATATGTTTCACTAATTGTCATAATTTGCCGCCGATCATAAGCAATATATGCCACCATTATGTTACAATTCAACTAATTATTGAAGTATCAAATTATAGGTCTAATAATTAAATTATTTGAGCTTTTCACATCTACAATCATTTCCATTATTTGAACTTCTCACATATTTTTTCTTGATTTATTATTACTATCATGAGATAGTCATGGCATCAGAATGATGTATTTCTGAAATATTAACTGATGTAATATTACAATACTTACCCTATAACCTCAAACTCCCATATTTGCCATTATGAAGTGATGAGCTTAAATCACGGTAGTTGTTTTATCATGCACATATATTTTTTGTTTACATGTTTTCTTTAAGAAAAATAAGAAATTCATCTTAGAGATGGGATTGCAGGACACCCACCAGTTCATTGCTAGAGGATTAATGAAGTACAGGAACTATTTAAAACCAGAACAAATGCTTTCAAAGACCACCTGAGTTTCAGAGAATTGAGAATAAATTCCAGAGTAGCTAATAAAAACCCAGTACCTCCATGGCATGCTTAACTAACTAATAAAAGCACTGAAAGTAAAACACATCATAATCCTTAAAACCTTTTAACAATTCAGAGCCAGAAAAAGAGATTGATAGATTGTATACCTAACACCTTCTGGCACTCCACCTACCTCGTCTTACAATAAAATAATCTCGAATGCTGTATAAAAAACAAGCATCCTTATAAAATAGACAATATGGATGCACTTGTACGTCAGTATTATTTAATTTCAAATTAATTATTTTAACTAGACTTTTTGAGATGAGAACTTAAATTATTAATAATATGATATGATAGATGAACATGGCTTATAACCTATAAGGATCACAATTAAATTGGAATTTAAAATTCAGATAAAAAATTCTTTAATATTTTTGAATAATTTTTTGGAACGGAATCTTAAACCATTGCTTGAGTAGCGAAGCACTTGGTTATATCAATATCTTGCTAAAGTTTAAGCATTTTGTCCACTAATTTTTCAAATTTCTTTCCTATTGAGGTACTATTTAGAAATAGTTAAACTTGTGATCGTACATATCACGCAGTGCTAATATTCCTTATTATTTATCATAATCCAGGCATGTTCTTGTACTTGTGTTGGTGGTATATTATATAAGGAGTAGAAAAGAAGAGGCTGATTAGAGAAGAGGGGACCCCCTTCTTAAGGCAGCGAAGTAGGCTAGCATTACATCTTAGACGCTATTTCATTGCCAAGGCTATTTTAATATTGCTTAGATAAATGTAACTTTTGTTAGCTGACTCTGGGTTCAAGTCTTTCTTGTCCCATCTGGGAGGCAAGATCTAAGGACAGCAAAGAATATTTTTATGTAGCTAGGCCATTGGATTGTCCAAATCAAGAGTGATAAGGAACAATTGAAAGCATCATTTTGTTCTTTTGCTAAGTTAATCTTTGGTGTCGTTCCATGAAATGGGAAGCTAATTGCGTTGCTACATGGATTATATTACCTTAAGCCTGGAATGTGGCTTCCAGCTGTGATGCAAACAATTGTTTGATTTCAAGGCCATGGCTGACAGTGAGCCATACATCTTATTGACTCCAGGATTTGTAGAATCTAAGGGAAAATAGGAGAGTTTTTTTATCGGAGAAAATCTTCATCTCTCTTTTTCTCTACCCTTTTTCTCTCCTGCAAGAGGGATTGTGCCTGTATTGCCCATTGAATTCTCACTTCGTAATGGCTAATATTTGGAAGCCAGTTTCGGACGCCCATAAAAGGATTTATAAATTGCTCTTCAACTCCACCTTTAACTCTACTTTTTTTTTTTTTTTTTGAGCTGTACGTGGAAACTTCTATTCTATCAGCATGATCGAGGTAATCTAATTTCTTAATGGTACCGACAATATGAAGTCCATAAAATATACTATTATTTTCTTAAAAAAAATACCCTATATTCTATCAGCTGTACATGTGAGTAGTACCGTTAATAAAAAAAAATCTAAGGATACAATGGCATTAGATAAAGCGTTGAAGACATTGAATGAAGGCCTTGAAAGGAGATTTAAACTTGATATCAGAGAAAAACGCTAAAAGAACATCTAGCTGGACTCAAGAAAAATATACTATTATTTTCTTTAAAAATATACTTAATGATATTATATCTGCATGTGAGAGAGAGAGAGAGAGAGAGAGAGAGAGAGGAGGGGGAGATAAAGATGGCATCGTAAAAGTAATAGATCAAAGGGGAGTTCGTAGAAAGGGAGAGAATCTATTTTGGTGCTTGCTTTAAGATTAGTGCACTTATTTTTTTGCTACCTGATCTTCGGTGATCATCATTGCTGGCCTTGTCGATTGTGTTTGGACGATGGCGAGCTCTTCGTTAGCTACTCTGGTAGCCTCGGATGGTGGCAAACCCACTGGGATGGCATGGCAACGAGCTTTGGACAATCGCTTTATCTGGGTAGCTCCGTCACCATCTTTGACGGAATCACAGAGCTTGAGGGCCAGTTTTGGTTCAGGCTTTGGAGGAGGAAGAGTATGGCTGAGGGAAGTAGGCGGTGATAGCTCGGAGCCTCTCCCGATGGGTACTGCCAGAGGTCATCATTTGAGAGTTCCGCTGAGCAGGTGTTTCTAGCGAAGAGGAATCTGTCAGCTTAGCTCATCGGCATTATATCTTCCGATTTGCTGATCCCCAATCTAAGGACCTAGTTTTGGGAAGGCCCTGGGTGGCTAATGGCCAGCTGATTGCAGTAGTGGATTGGCGACCAAAGTTTGTGCCATCGGAAGGCTCTTTATTAATGGCCCTGCTTTGGATTCGTTTTCCGCTGCTCCCGATCGAATTCTGGTCAGATGAGGTTTTGAGCACCATATTATCAATGGTTGGTCACTTCGTGTTCTCAGATCCTTCAACCAAAGAGAGAAAACGAGGGGGGTTTGCTCGAGCCTGCGTCCGTGTTGACCTAAGCAAACCCCTTCGGCCGGGGGCGAGGGTGCGAGGGAGGAGAGCACTGTTTCGACAATAATTCTCCTACGAACACCTTAAGGGTATATGTGGCACATGTGGCTCCTTGCACCTTGCTAGATCCTATGATTCGGTGTCGGCTATTGGTTCTTCTTCGGCCAGCCCCAAATTTGGGCCTTGGATGGTGGCTGTCCGACGACGGAGGTCCCCATTGAGCTTAGGAGGTGGATCCTGGCATGCAGGTCTAGAGTGGAGCTCTGGCCTCCCCTGCCTCGCCTGATGGATGGCAGATGCCAAGGAAGGTGGCCCAGAGATAGACGGGGAGGACCCCCCTGATGCAGCGAAGCTTGTTCATAAGTCTAAGCTAATGGGGATTGTGTGCCAGGCCGATAGTTTTGCGCCAATGGAGCCTGTGAGGACAACCCCTGTTTCTTCTGATGTGAAGGCGGATCATAGGTCTGACCTATTGAGGATAGCGTGCCGGTCCAAATCTGCTATGTTGGTGGAGTCTGAGGGATGGTCCAGGCCGAGAGCTCTCTGCCATAGTCCTCTCTAAACATTGCCACCAATCCATTTGCCCTCTTGGGCTCTGACAAATGGGCCAGGTGGCCCAAGGTCCGCAAGGATGCCAATCCTGACCCACTTAAGAGGGCCTGGCCAGTGGAGACTTTGGCACATAGGACTGTCTCTAAGACCGCAAAAGGGAAGGGGAAACACCCTGGCTCCGCCAAAGTGGAGAGCATGCCACTTTTGCATTTTTAGCTTTCTTGGAGGCTTTTAAGGGGCATGATACAGTATGGTTTGGAGTCCAAGTAGACCCAAGGCAAGGAGGTATATACCCCTGATGATAACACTGAGGTCACCCAGCTGGCTTATGAGGAGAGATGCAACCATGATTCTGTTGTCACTCTACTAAAGAAAGCCATTCAGCTGGATGAGGCTATTGAGTTTATGGATAATACTGGTCAGGGTTTGCAGAGGGTACTCTTCCAGCCAGCTCTCCTGCTGATGTTGTGATGTCAGGGGACCAGGTTGCCCCCCCATTGAATGAAGATTCTTATTTGGAATGTGAGAGAAGCCCGGAAACCGTCGTTTCGTTCCTCTTTTGGAAGGCTTATGCAGCTTCATAGTTTTGATATCTGTGTCCTACTGAAAACTCACTTGTCCGAAGCTAGTCTGGCTTGTATGAGGAGGCAAATTTTTAGATCTTGGTATTCTTACGCTATTGAGATGTAGGCTTATCTGATGGTATCATGGCCCTATGAAGGAATGCCAATATCGGAGTGGATGCCTTTCATCATTCTAGTCAGCAGGTTGCTCTTGTCATTTCTAAGGGAACATCGGCTCCGTGGCTTCTCTCGGGTGTCTATGCCAGCATAGATTTTGAGGGAGCGCCGAGTTCTCTGGGATGAGATCCTGTCCCTGCTTACCCAGGGATTTCCCTCCCTGATTGCAGGCGATTTCAACTGCATCATGGGTGCCAATGAGAAGAAAGGGGGTAAGCAGTATTTTGAGTTCACAGGCATATCTAAGTTCAGGACATTCATAGCTTCTACTAACCTTCTGGACCTGGGGTTCCAGAGATTCCAATTCACATGGTGCAATAACTGCCATGATTCTGTTAGAGTTTGGGAAAGACTGGATAGGGCCATGGCCACTGCTAACTGGCTACAGTGTTTCCCTTTTGTCACTGTTACTCATTTATCTAGGATTGCCTCTGATCACTGTCCCATTCTAATCTCCACTGATGTGGCTGATCAGTAGAGGAGGCAGTTTAGATTTGAAAAATTCTGGACTTCTTACTCAGCTGCTATGACCTTAATTTCTCAAGTGTGGCATGTTCCTGTCAGAGGGAGTGCCACCTACCGACTATCTAGGCGCCTAGAGCTTGCGAGACGCAAACTATCTAGATGGAACAGGATTGAGGTCGGTGACATTGCTAGGAAAGTTGAGCAATTTGAGTTGATTATAGCTTCACCTTTTTTCATTCTAGATGGACTGAGCAAACGGATGATGGGTTTTCTGTCAGTCCTGTCTCCACACCCAATAAGGTCTCTGTAGTGGAGAAGGACCTTCTTACCATATCGATTACTTAGAGAAGATTTGGGAGGCGTTAGGGTACCTTGGATTTGATAAGGCTTCTGGGGCTGATGGATTTTCATCCTTTTCTTTCGTCATTATTGAGATATTGTGGGACAGGATGTTGTGCAGGCTATCCAGCTAGTTTTTCTATCTAAAACTATTCCCTCTAACTAGAATCAGACCCTTATTATCCTAGTGCCTAAGCAACTTAATGCTTCCACTCCACAACACTACCGGCCTATTAGTCTCTATACTACCTTACATAAGGTTTGCGCGGCTTTTGGTCTTTTGTCTGACTTTGGTGGTTCCTCACCTTATTTCTCCTTAGCAGAGGGCTTTTCTCAAAGGACAATGTATTTATGATAATGTCCTATTAGCTTAAGAGTTCATGCATGATCTTCATCGAGTCTCTATCCATCAGAGTCTTATGGCCGTTAAGCTAGATATGGAGAGAGCTTATGACAGATTGAGCTAAGATTTTCTCTAATTAACTTGCATGAGTTTGGGTTTGATAACCTTTTTGTGGCTTGGATTAGGGCTTGTGTTCATCGGCCATCGTTCTCTATCATTATTAATGATGGCCAGATGGACTATTTCATTCAGTTGTTGGACTGGGGCAGGGATGTCCTCTTTTCCCTTTCTTGTTTATTCTCTCTGTTGATGCTTTATCTTGGGCACTATCTCAGGCTCAACAAGAGTCCTCTTTGGTCCCTTATAGTGCAGGCCCCCATGGGCCCTCGCTTTCTCATCTCTTATTTGCTGATGATTGCATCCTCTTGGGCAGGGCGACAGTCCACAATGCTACTGCTTTTGCTGCAGTTCTTCAGTCTTATTGTTGGGCTCTAGACGGAAAGTTAACCAAAGTAAATCCATGATTTGCTTCAGTCTAAGGACTAACTCTACTATAAGGGGGACTATCATGCAGATCTTGGGTATCTCTGTTCGGGCTGATCATCTCTCCTATCTAGGGATACCTATTACGGGACGACGATCGCGAGTACCAATTTTAGTGACCTTGAGCGATGAGTCCGTGATCGTCTTGATAGGTGGCAGATCACATGGTTATTTATGATGGCTAGGGTCACCCTTATTCGCTCTGTGCTCACTTCTCTTTCTCTTTATATCTTATCCAATGCAGCTATACTGATGACTTGTTGCGGAGGATTGAAAGATGCTTCTGGGACTTTCTCTGGGCCTCGATACAGATGGTCATGGTATCCACCTTATAGCTTGGAACAATATTTGTATGCCGATCACAGATGGGAGGCTTGGGATCTAGTCCCTCTCTGTTAGGAGGGAGGCTTTGACTGCTAGGTATGCTATGCGATTCTTACTTGATCTGCATTACTCATGGAGCTCATTTATACATGCCAAATACGAAGACTAGACCCTTTACACACATTCTCAGTCTACTTAGGGTTATTCCTTCTTTTGGAAAGAGGTTTGCTGGTATGCTTCGGCCATTCTAAACATATCTTCGATGATTAGTAACGGATCCTTTGTGGATGTTGTTCAGGATACGTGGATTGTAGATCTATCTCTATCCTGGTGGCCCACCTTTGTTAACTGATATTCCTCTTTTCGATGAGGAGCTTCACCGGCGCATACTCTCTATTCCTCTTCTTTTGGGTCATACCTTGACATCATATTATGAGGAGATCATGTACGTCTTATGCTTCTATCAGGGATTTAATGCACATTTATAGGCCATAGCCTCGGCATACGATGGATGTGTTATGGATTTGGAAGATTCCCATTCATCCTAGAGTTTGGCTCTTCATCTAGAAATTGGCATGGGACTGTGTTCCTACATGCTCCCTATTTTCTGGGAGGGGCATATCGATCCAACCTACGTGCCCTTTATGCGGTCTAGAGGAGGAGACTGCCGATCATACTATCTTCACTTGCGGTCGAGTGAGATTGATTTGGCAGATCTCTGGTTTCCGCTCTAGGGATGACAGTACTGTTCCTTATCGCACATCCTTTCTGGGTTTGATTTGGTGTGATATGCGAAGGGTATCCGGCAGTTGGGTGCTACGATGGCTTACATCGCTCATCAGGTCTGGTTATCTCAGAAATGGATTATCTTCGCTGATGAGATTGCCTCCCCCCACAGGATTGTTAGGACAGCTTTGTCCCTATATGCTGAGTACAATTTTCATCACATAACTCTTGATTCTGATAATCTTGACCTCTGGGGCTCCCCTACTACCTTGGCAATGCACCAACATACGGTCTTTATCTCTTGGAAGCTCCTACCTCTAGGGCTTATCAAAATCAACTTTGATGGAAGTGTTTGAGATAGACTTGCTGGATCGGCTTTTGTGATTCGAGAGTCGGATGGTACAATGCTGGCGGCTAGAGGATCCGGCCTGCTTGACCTCTCTGTGCCACTAGCTGAGTTGTATGCTGCGTAGGCTCGTATATCCTATGCCATATGTAGTCTGGGCATCCGAAGGCTTCTTATAGAGGGAGATTATATTACTGTTATTTGCTGGTTCTGATAGACTCAGACAACCCTTCACCTACCAACCCTTTCATCTACGATATTTGGACTATGCTTCAGCACACATATAGTGCCCAGATTCAGCATATCTATTGAAAAGCCAACTCAGCGATTGACTGGGTGGCTGCTCGGGTAGCCCATCACTCTGAACCTTGGAGTTGGAAGCAGGGTGATTCATATCCTTTATTTCTTACCCAAATTTTATACTATAATATATCGAGCTTGACTCATCCTATATTGGTGTGATCGTTAATTTGTATCAAAAAAAATAATTAAAAAATAAATGGCATCGCTTGCAGCATGAAAAAGGGATTTGGCCTTAGAATAAGGCCGTATTGAGCAGGCCAAATTAACTTTAATAATAATCCGCTTCTCCCTAGTAATTTTCTCAGCCTAGTCTATGTCTGATATTATATTCATGCATGGACGTTATCGACCATGCAAGGCACGTCATTCTTAAATCACTTTGCCGTACCCTAGACTTTATAAGGACCTAAAGATTATAATAAAACCAGTCCTCTATTAGCCATTTATTTATTTATAGAAGAACCCTCTCTATATATTCTCATGGATTAGCAAGAAGAAACGAATAGAGAGGAGACAAGGCAATGAAACTGCCGGCCATTGTCTTGAGGTTGTTGGCACAGTGGCAGTTTGGATAACTTTGATGATATTTTGAGCAATTTCATGGATATAATATTCATTTCCTAGTTTGGAGCTTCATATGCCAACCAGCTGAGCCAAGGTTGACTGACTTCTCCTATTTAAAATTTAATAAAACACAACATCCATGCAACTACTAGAAGATTAATCACCAAACTATCTCAACTATTTTTTAATGCAATCCATAGCTAACAAGGCAGAGAACTTTCCCTGGCCAAAGAAGCTAATGAAATATATAAAGATTTCAATCTAGAATTGTAAAGTGATAAATTGGCCATTGTGCTTCATATAAAGCTTGAGTTTGCTTGTCTACCAGGACTAGGAGGGTAACATGGTGGCTTACTACAAACAGTATCAACCCGGCCTTGTCATATTAATTAATAAATGTAGTGACAAAGAGCCATGACAGACCAAAGACACCATGGCATCTGTTCAAATTTTAACTCAATTACCCGAACAAGAATGAAATTAAGTAAAAGTAAAAGTACCTCAAAGTTCAATTATGGTTCACCTTTGTTGCTTGAGCCAAAGTGAATCATCAAACTAGGGTGCAATTGATCTAAAATTGAGCCAAATGGGTCCGGCATCATGTTTTGGTCTTGTTCTTCAGCCTAACCAGCTTGATATGTAGCTAATCCAACATCCACTACTATGAGAAATCCTAGCACGTATAACTTAACTATGTTATAACAGACTCCAAGAACTTAGTACGTTATTTCATTAAATTTGTCAAGGAAAGAAATATGTTACTATAGTTGAAGCTTGACTTTTCATGAGACTAATTGAGCTAATCTTAAGCATAAATTTGTAATTAATCAAGCTTTAAACTTATGTTTGAACATGGTTTATTAATCTGATCATCAGAAACTGATCGAACCGAGTTTTTTAGGAGGCTGGCTTGACTCCTCCAGTATCAAGTTAAATGAATAAAGTAACAAAGAGGGAGGCTATGATCACTAGGAGAACAATTCCAACCCACGGGTTTGGAGGACAATTCTTTGCCTTCCGTCTGATCTCAAGACCAAGGGATCACTACTTTTAATCAATTAGACATTATTAAATATCAATTTAAAAATATGGAAAATATGAGCTCCTATATTTTACTTCATCAAGGCCCTCCCTCCTACCATAAAAGAACCAAACCACTACAAATAGTCCCCACCTTTCTCTCCCTCATCCACACCCCGAAAACCACAACCACCACCACCACCGCACCAGCATCACTGCCAACAAGAAAAAAAGGGAGAAATAAAGGAGAAAGAAGGCAAACAAAGAAGAGATCATAACAAAGCAAACAAAAAGAGAAGAAAGCTGTAGTTGAAACAAAGGTCGTGGCTACCAAATGTCAAATATAACAGGAGATGGTGGGATCTTCTCCTCTGAGAACCACACAGGAGAGGAGGAGGTGCACCAGAGCCACCACCAGCAGCAGCATCAATTCCATGGAACCATCCCTGCCACGGCTAATGGCGATGACTTGAACTCACAGCCACCGGCACCGCCGGTGAAGAAGAAACGGAACCTCCCCGGAAATCCAGGTATATAGATCTTGTTTTTCCCTTTTTTTTGAGTGATTGACAAGTTCAATTATTGGTGAGAAGCTTGCCTGTTTGGTTCTCCAACACACACGCACACGCATGGCTCAAATCAAATAAAAAAGTGGTAACAAACTCTCTTTTGTGATGGAGAACTACTGTTTGGATAAAAGTAAAGTAGTTGGTAGTTACTATTAGAATAGCTATGAACTTTTCTGTTGCTGTGTTCAGAAATAACTAAGAGTAAATATGAACAATTTGGCATGCTTCAAGTTTTTCTTTTTGGTGGAGAAAGATGGAGAATCCAAATAAATCTGCAAAAAAAGTGAAGTAAATAGATCCATTAATTTTGAATTTTCGTGCACTAAGACACATGCTTACTTATTCCAATCAGTGATGATCCTTCTTCTTAATGTTTTATTATTAAAGTCCATTATTATTCTTATATTAAATAATTCCTGTGGAAAATTCCTCTGGAGTTCTAAGTTGTTTGTGAGCTTCTCGTCCCATTTTCCCCCTTATTATTCTCTCCTTGACCACATCTAAGTTTCTTTTACGGTCACACATGTTTCATTTCTCCTCTAATCACCAACCAAAGTTGTAGTAAAGGTGACTGCTTGCTAGGTTATGATAAGAATTTATATCAACAAAATTCTCCTCAGTGATAGAAACAGAAGAAATTGGATTTACTAACCCTACTCAAACCAGTGAAGTCTTTTTTTTTTTTTTGGTGGAAAAATTAACAAATATCAGTGGCTAATTAATTTGTGCAGATCCTACAGCAGAAGTGATTGCTCTATCACCAACAACCCTAATGGCAACAAATCGTTTTGTGTGTGAAGTCTGCAACAAGGGCTTCCAGAGGGACCAAAACCTCCAACTGCACCGCAGAGGACACAACCTTCCATGGAAGCTAAAGCAGCGGCCGAGCTCGGAGGTCCGGAAGAGGGTCTACGTTTGCCCTGAAACCACTTGCTTGCACCACCACCCGAGCCGAGCTCTGGGGGACCTCACTGGCATCAAGAAGCACTACTGCCGCAAGCATGGGGTGAAGAAGTGGAAGTGTGACAGGTGCTCTAAGAAGTATGCAGTGCAGTCGGACTGGAAGGCACACACCAAGATCTGTGGCACCAGGGAGTACAAGTGTGACTGTGGCACCACCTTCTCCAGGTTTGCTTCCGATGATCCGTTACTAGTTTTATTGTTGACAATTAGAATGACCATTGTGTGATGATGAGATGCTAAATATATGGCCTGGATTAAGACTAGTTTTGAGTTCATATTGTTATAGAGAGCCATTACTTGTCAAAAACAATTCATGGATCTTAGATTACTTTGTCCAGGCATTTTAACAGCCATTTTTAGGTATTATAATGGGGTCTAACAGCTTTAAAAAAAAATAAAAAAATAAAATATCAAGATATCTAGTTGAAAAGCAGCATAATGGATATCCTATTTGTCTAAAGGGTACACTCAAATGAGAAATATTTTTATGGAAAGAAGAAAAATATCATGACCTTACTATTTTAATCATTTCGAATTGCTGCTATTACATCATCTACACAACAAAAATGCAGTATTAAGTCGTAGTATATCTTTAGAACGCTAGAGTTGATCAAAGACAATTTATTCTTTGATCGTCATGCAATATCTAGAACCATGATGTGATTAGAAAATTAAGTTTAGTAAGAGGGTGTTATGTATATGTTAGGTTTTGAAGGTCAGAATAATTAGGATTCTTCTGAAGATTAGGAATGTGCAGGTGTTTGAGCTTGTTAGTGAAAAATGAGATCACAAGGTGAATGAAGGACTGTTTCTCTTAGAGGATGATGGTATAAGAATGCACCAATCTTAAAGAAACTAGTTGATCATACATATATGAAATTATTGTACATTAGATTTTTGGGTTTGCAGTGGACTCACAAGGCACAATTTGCTTTTTGTACCAGTTGGACCTGTTATATATACTGGTGAAATTAAAACATAATTAATTTAAGTCCATCAAACTAATGGAAACTATTGATGCATGCAGTTGGCTTGTATGGTTTCCTGTCCTATGGTTTACTTTTTATTTAACAATTTATACCCTGACTTTAGAACATGAAAGTTTATATTTCATTGCAACGCCTTCCTAAGAATTTTCTTCTTTCAATCAGAATAGCATATTTTCACCCTATGAGTGCTACTTTGCAACTTCACCTTATTGTAAAACAAAGCTAAGCAAGCAAGCATGCCATATAATTTATAAACTTGAAAATATTCAGGCTTTCAAGGAACTTGATCTTGCATTTAAGGGA
>UESW01001499.1:65664-160524 GCA_900491605.1 Calamus simplicifolius
AAATATTGCGACGAAATATATGCATCGCAATTAGTAAATATATTTTATCAGTATTAATAAATAAAAGAAATATAATATTGCGACGCATATATCGCTAAAAAATAAAAAAATATTGCGATGCAATTTTGCGTCGCAATTATTATCATAAATTATAAAATTTAAAATATTTAAAAATTATTGCGACGCACTGTTTGCGTCGCAATTATTGTAATAATTATTATTTTAATCATTTAAAAATATTAAAAAAATATTGCGATGCCTTAGCGACGCAATTTCTAGAAAATAAAAATAATTTTTCCGCGGACATTGGCGCCAAGTTAGCGACGCAATTATTTGTCGCTATTTTTTCATAAAATTATAATAAGGCCAAATTAACGATGGATTAGCGACGCATTGTGCGTCGCTAATACATAATAAATTAAAAAAAAAATTGCGACTTAGCGATGCAAATTTGCGTCGCTAATTACTTATATGCCGGCCTTCTCTTCTTCTTCCCCCTAATTACTAGCCGCCGACCTAGCCAAAAAAAATTTCCGGCTCCCACCTCGCTGCTCCGGCTCCCCCCCTGGTGCTCCGGCTCCCGGCGTTCTCCTCCAACTCCGGCGTCTCCTCTCGACCAAGGTAAGCCCCCACCCTCTAAAAAAATTTTTTTTTAATGATTTCCCTCCGGCCACGGCCAAGACCGTGGCCGTCTTCTCCGGCCACGGCCGCTGCCGTGGCCGGCAGTGGCCTGGCCACGGTGGCCAGGCCACTGTAAAAAAAAAAAAATTTAACAGGGGGGGGGGGAAACCCCCCCCCCCCTTCTCCGGCCACGGCTGCCGTGGCCGGCAGTGGCCTGGCCACGGTGGCCAGGCCACTGTCACAAAAAAAATTTTAACAGGGGGGGGGGGAAACCCCCCCCCTTTGTCTTCTCCGGCCACGGCCCGTGGCCGCTGCCGCCGTCTTCTCCGGCCACGGCCGCTGCCGTGGCCGGCAGTGGCCTGGCCACGGTGGCCAGGCCACTGTCAAAAAAAAAATTGTAACAGGGGGGTGGGGAAACCCCCCCCCATTTTGTCTTCTCCGGCCACGGCCTGCCGTGGCCGGCAGTGGCCTGGCCACGGTGGCCAGGCCACTGTCACAAAAAAAAAAATTTTAACAGGGGGTGGGGAAACCCCCCCCCCCCCCTTTTGTCTTCTCCGGCCACGGCCGCTGCCGTGGCCGGCAGTGGCCTGGCCACGGTGGCCAGGCCACTGTCAAAAAAAAAAAATTTAACAGGGGGGTGGGGAAAACCCCCCCCCCCATTTTGTCTTCTCCGGCCACGGCCATGGCTGCCGTGGCCGTGCCGTGGCCTGGCCACGGTGGCCAGGCCACTGTCACAAAAAAAAAAAAATTTGTAACAGGGGGTGGGGAAACCTTCCCCATTCATAATTAATTGTATGAATCTTTAGTATTTTCAGTATGACGGGCAGAGGTAGATCTACCGACGACAGACGGGTGAGCAGAGACGTAGTTTGGATCCTGCGACATCAGATCACATGAGCGTCGGAGATGGAGAGTTTGGATCTCCAGCAGAGGCGCAGCCTTCGATCTCTGCACAGTATTACCATCCACCCGATCGGCACAGACCTCCGAGAGTTCTTCCACCTCGGCCGCACTTACTTCGACTTGATGCTCAGGGGATGTAAGTATATACTAATTAAAAATATTTGTTTATGTTTTTAAGTCATTACTTATAAACTTGCATTTTTTTAACAGATTCATTGAGCAGCATCATGTCTCCAGCCACATCAGCGCCGTTTTTCAGAGGCGTGCAGATCCCAGTGGCTACGATTGGCGCCACGTATCGCCAGCCACGAGGGAGTTTTATTTTTCTGAGTTTCAGGTAAACTTATTAAATACAATTTATCAGTGATATATAATTCTTAAAGTTAATAAATTCAGAAACTAACTGTTTATTTTAATGCAGAAAAAGTTTACGTGGGATCCTGCCACCCATGATGCCATTAGGGCAGCATGGGAGGCTCTGACGCGACGCCGATACTCCGACATGCTTCATCGTTGGAGGTCATCGGGTCAGCGTCCTGCGCACGTGCCAGAGGGTATTTGGCACGAGTGGCAGCAGGCCTGGGAGTCCGATGGCTGGCGCAGGAGGTCCGCATCAGCCAGCACGAACCGCCGATCTGAGAAGGGCGGTCCTGGCACGGGTCTCTCCCGTCATACTTCGGGCTCCATTTCGATTCAGGAGCACAGACGGCGTATGGTAAGAAAACATAAATATTTTAATTACTATTTTAGTTATTTACAAATATTTGTATTAATATCATTTTTTTTTGTTATAGACTGAGCAGGAGGGCGGAGATCCTGGTGAGTTTCGTCTATTCAGGGCGACACACACCAGGAGGGACGGCTCCTGGGTCGACACGCGATCACGGGAGGTTGCGGTAAGAAATTAGATTTATGTAGTATCTGTTTAATTTCTAAAATTTTATTTCGAGAAATTTATTAACTCATTTATTGTTGATTTCATAATTTCAAGACACGAGTCGAGGAGCTTCGCTCCCAGGCATCGCAGGTCGACTCTACTGATGGGGAGACGCCCGTCGAACTCTCAGCAGAGGAGAGTCGACGTGTGTTTTTGGAGGCTGTTGGTGCCCAGCCACGAGACCGCAGGGTCTATGGTATGGGCACTAGAGCTTCTACATTTTTTCCCCATCAGGCCTCCAGCTCGCGAGTTCCTGCTGATCTTCCTCCCGAGCGTTTACAGGAGCTTCGCAGATCTATTGCAGAGGAGGTTCGCCAGGAGGTCGAGCAGGATTTGAGGATCGTATGCGAGGCCGGGATCAGGAGGTTGCAGACATGCGAGATGAGATGCATTATTTGCGGGATATGGTTAGACGCTTGTCGCAGAGTCTTCAGCCTCCACAGCCTCCACGTGATCGCCCAGATTCTTGATGTATTTTTTTTTTTTTATGTTGTAAAAACTTCAAAATTTTAATATATAAATTATTTTTGAAATTTATTATTGTTTGGATTGAGTGAAAAATGTTTGTATCAATATTTAGATTTAGCGAAATTGTATTAACCGTTTTAATTTTTAATCATTTAATTTTTTAAAAAAAATTTGCGACGCATTAGCGACTGAAATTGCATCGCTAATATTTTTAAAATATTATTATTAAATATTGCGACGCAATGACCTGGCATCGCAATAATTTAAAAATAAATTAATAGCGACGCATTAGCGACTAAATTGAGTCGCTATTTTATCTTAAAAATTTTTAATAAATATTGCGACGCAATGACCTTGCGTCGCAATATTTTAAAATTTTATTTGCGACGCATTAGCGACTCAAATTGCGTCGCTATTATACCAAAAATATTATTATTAAATATTGCGACGCAAATGCGTCGCAATATTGCGATCATCGCAATATTTAATAATAATTTTAAATTTAAAAATTAATTTTAAATTTAGCGACGCATTTGCATGCGTCGCAATATTGCGACGCAATTGCGTCGCAGAGCGTCGCAATATTGCGACGCAATTGCGACAAAAGGGTATTGCGACGGACAGTTGAGCGACGCCGTCATTGCGTCGCTATTGCGTCGCAATAGCATGTTTAGCGATGCAATTGCGACGCATTTGGGCGTCGCAATATTTATTTTTCTTGTAGTGAGAGTTAGTATCACTAGAATTCTCTTTATTAATTTTGGAGTTCAATAAGTATAAATGAATCCAATGGTTAAAGATTATAAAGATATAAGAAGGTGTGCATTAGACCACCTAAAGACTTAAATCTAGCTTCTTCTTTTTTTTGGTAAGAACGGGTGATCACACTAGTCTGGTGCGAGTCAACCCAGATACATTAGAAAATAGTATTTGATTTAATACAAGGGGGCATGGATCGCTCTGTTTTCAACCCAAAAACCGAAATGATAGGCGACTGAAGCCGCAACCCAATCTGCCGCCGCATTCGCTTCCCGATAGATATACCGTATCTGGACAGCAGGAACATCCCGGAAGGTGGCCCAAATATCATAAAGAAGAGGGTTGGTAGGGATGTGATCACAATAATCCTGCCGAATCCATCGGATAACCGTAGTGGAGTCACCCTCGATAATAAGACACTGAGCATGGAGTATCTGGGTGGCATATGAAATACATGTCCATGCTGCATAAAGCTTGGCTAGAGGGACAGAAGAGTCAAGGAGGTCAAAGCCATCCGCCGCCAGCATCACACCATCAGTCCCACGAATAATAAATGCCGAGCCAGCATAGCGACCACGAACACTTCCATCGAAATTGATTTTGACAAATCCTGGAGGAGGGGGCTCCCAAGCTATAAAAGTTATATGCCGAGTCACTGCCGAGGCAGCAGAGGAGCCCCAGTGGCCAAAGCTATCAGATTCAATAGCAGACCCATGGAGTGCGTACTCTTCAGAGAAAGAAATAGCTTTCCTCACAACCCTCCTGAGAGAGACCACATCGTCAGTGAATATGAGAAGGTTGCGCGATAGCCAATCTGATAGGCTGTGCTAGCCCAGATAGCGCCCTGCTGTCGGTCTCTCCTACGAATATCACTCAAAAAAGCAATCCTCCGTGAGCCATCAGCACCCTCCCTAGGATGGTATCCGATCATCAGCCAGATCTGCCTCGCTCTAAAGCAACTGAAAATGGCATGATCAGTGGTCTCCTCCTCCTGACCACATAATGGGCAAGTAGCCTAGATGTGCATTCCTCTCCCAGCAAGTATAAAGCAAGTGGGAATGCAATTCCACGCAAGCTTCCAGATAAATAGCTGGATCCTGGGATGAATAAGAAGCCTCCATACCATGCAGCATCCATCATACGGTGAGGGTGTGGCCTATAAATCTTCATTAGATCTCTGGTAGGCTCACGAGTTAGGCATCATCTTCTCCATAATCTGGTGTCAGATGAATTCCCCAAGATGAGCGAGATAGAAAGAATCCTGCTTGCTAACTCCTCCCCAAAGAACTGAGCCACCGTGGGAGTGCGCCATGAAGTGCGATCCTGAGAAATCATTCTGAGACTCTCATACTGCTAGGAACATCCATGCTGATAAAGGTAGGCCAGAGGGAAAGGGAAAGCTCAGCAATCCATGTATCATGGATAACATCAACCGTCAAACTATAGCATCATGGAACCTAATATATAGCTTTGTAATACAACTTACTTTGCACTTCCATCAAAACACTTTTCTCCTCTAAAGTCTATGTAAAACATTGTACATGATACAGTATACAACAGGCATCTAAAGTCAATTTTATTTTTAACATTCATTCAATAATTAAATCTATCCAATTTGAAAAATTTCAAAAAACACTCAACTTCGAAATCTAAACAATTAAATTAGAATAGAAGGAACAATAATACAAATTACATTGAAACTTAAGGAAAAAATAAACAAAGATTATCACAACAAACATAGAAAAAACACACTAAAAAGATAGAGCTCCCAACCTTTAATTTTGTACATATTTAAAAATAATAAGTTTTTTTTTTTTTCACACACTAGCACAATAGAGGGTGTAGAAAAAATATCCAAAAAATCATTATAACCTTGATTGTTATCAATGAACTTAGGATCTTTATTAGGTAGCTGTGGTGATCTTAAAGTCAAAAGTGACATAAATGATATCCTTTATGGTGGGGTAGTGTTTATTGTGCTTATTATTATAAAAGCTTTATTACCGAAGGTTGTCATTGGCATCTTTTGAGATATCATCATTAGTATCAATGATGCAATTTTGAAGATTTTTGTCACTATAATCGTTCTTTGCTTGCTTCTCTAATGACATCTTTGAGATATCCATCGTTAGCATCAATGATGCAACTTTAAAGTTTTTTTGTCTTCATAGTTACCCTTTACTTGCTTCTTTGCTTCCTTTTCTAAATGTTTCTTCGATCGCTCCATCACCCCACTTTTCATTATTCAATCCCATCCTAATAGCTGCACCACCACTCCTTAATGTGTAATACCTTGCTTTACATATCTTCTAGGTCATATAGAGATCAAAGATCAATAAACCTATTTTTTAAATCTTTTTCTTGTAAACAAATGTTTCTTTATTTTTCATAAAACATACATTTTGTAATTTATTAATGACCAACTTAATATATTTTTTATTCTAACTGAACTATTGTTAAGTAAAACTCTTTTTCTAAAATGTTTTAGATGCATAGGTTTTATCAAAACCATGCAATCAATATATCTGTTTTGTTATTCCAAATACATTATTGTTAAGTAAAATACAAGTTTATCAACAATATTGTAAACAGTTATGTGTGAGACTAAAGGATACTGGGCTTAAAAAGATTTAATCAAGGGTAATGCTACAATGTAGAAAAAGTTACAATGGAGGTGGAGGGATACATAAGTTATATTTTTAATTTTTCTAGTCATATTTTTCATAGAAATTTATGAAAAAAAGAAATTAAAGATAGATTAGTTAAGAAAATACATAGAAAATAACCTATATGCTATTCTATACCTCCATAAATAATCTTAATGAAAGTGAATTTCTTATCTTTAAATTCAAAATGAAAGATTAAGATAAAATTGATGCCACCATATTCTTCAAATATTTCTATAGATGCATGAAGCTATCATATCATATATAAGACTAGATGTATTATATTAAAAATTTAGGTTGGTTATAAATTAATCCAATTAAACTTCTCCAAAAGAAATGGAATTGAAAGCAATCCATGCCAAAGGTGAAATCAAATCAAGATGATATCACCCGGAGCCACATGCAGCCCTAACGCACGCAGTCAGGCTCTCAGGTATCCCAAATGGTTTACGGACCCAGACGCATAGGTGGATCAGGTCAGGACACTAATCTCAAAGCAAGTTCCAAAGTTTCGCACGGCCGGAGAGAAGCGCAGCGTGGCGGCCGCTCCACTGGAAGCCAGGGCCTTTCCTCGGTTCTTCCCTCGAACCAGTTCCCGGCTCTCTCTTTGTACACGATTGAGAGCCGAGGACCCAAAAGCCTCGGGGAGGGTAGAATAGAAGGGAGAAAGAAAAAGGGCGAGAGGATGGGGCAGGCCCTTCGGCGAGCCACGGGGGGGAGGGTGCGGCCCTCCCGGCCCGACCCTCCGGCGAGGCCGCCGGCCAAGAAACCCGAGCGGCCACCGCCGCCGCCGCGGCCGGCCGGGACCCATGCGAAACAGCCGGTTGCCCCGACGACGGGTGGCCGGGATCAGCTCGGCATCTCCGATGCAGGTTTAACCAGCGATGCTAACCCTTCGATGTGCTTCTTGAGCTGCCACTGTCGCGAATTCTTCGGTTTTCCCATTTATTTATGTTGTGATTTCGTTTATTAGTTAGGGTTTTAATGACGGGTCTAAGCTAGGCCTTTGGTTTTGCTTTTGATTTCTAATTTTCGTTCTTCTTGGACCTAGAATAGGTGGTTTCGAAGTCTAAATGGCGTATGAGTTAAGGCCTTGGGAACTATATTTGAAGCTAGTGTTTTTGGTTCGATTTGTTGTTATTGTTATCGTGAGAGTTTCCTTCTGAAGAAAATTAATGTAGTGTTTATGATTCAAAGACATGCGCATTGGAAGGCACGCATGGTGAAATGTCATAAATTTGCAAATTGAGTCTGATAAAAATCTTGGGGATGGACGCGAGGATTTGGTCTTTGGTATTTCTGCTAATGTTGTGCTGTGAGTGGAGAAAGAAGTCAAAAAAAAAGAGGAGGGTAATTAGGAGTCTAGGAGCTTACTATGCAAAAGGAATGCTTAGCAGATAATCTAATTTCAATGTTAAAATAAAGTTGTGTGTTCCCCTTGCCTTTTCAAAAGTTTTATTCTAATTGGAAAATATCATTTTAATTAGTCCTTTCATCTTTCTCTACTAATAATGTGAAATAAAAGGGAGACGAATAATGGTCTCCCTTTTACTCAAGAATTGGAACTTTAGAATCTCTTGCAGTCAATGTATGAAAAGCTTATCAAGTAGCTCTTCCAAGATCCACCCAATTAACTTATTGTAGGAGTCTCTTGGTCACTTGTGGAACATTTTGTACTACTAGGACCTTATAAAGCGCTGTTTTGTTTTCTCCGTCTCCTGGTAGTTGTATTCCCTTTCATCTCTCTCTTTTACTACGGAAAAACTGTCATCTTTTTGTATGGGCCAATTGTGCAAGCACCCTGATTATTATTTTTGCTAACATTTTAGTATGCAATGTCTTTGCATGGAATGATTAATCTCAGTACCATGCAACTTTGACTATTCCTTCCCATTCATCTGTATACATGTCATAGGTGAACTGAATGTTATCAGTTATGTCATGTCTTTCCTTGATGAGAGGAAGGCACAGTAGAATGCTATCTGTTGATGATATGGCTTTTGTTGATGAGAGGAAAATGTACTTGAATGTTCAATTGAAGTCCTGGATTGAAACTATGAAAGATAAAGGTCTGAAGTTTGTTGGATTGAATGGAATAATGAAATGCAATAATTGGGAATAAAAAGAAGTTGAGCCTCACAAATCAAAATTGTAGGCTATGCAATGTCCCACATCTTTTTTTTTTAAAAAAAAAGAAAGAAAAAATATATATGTACAAGATTGGATATATAGTAAAAGATGAAACTAATGTAGGTGGCATCAAGTGACTGCCATGTGTCTTTCAGGTTTAAAGTCAAAAATAAGATCTCAGTGTCATATAAATCAAAATACTAGGCAATAAAATGGGTTCAAGTGCACAGGATAAGTGTGAAGGAAGTGAGAAGGACTGGGTGGATATGGTGGATTGACAAAGGATGAGTAAATTAGACGAATGGCATAACTTTTACTAATCAGTAACATCGATGAAGTACTGATTCAGATGGACAGTTCAAGGAATGTTTGATTAGGAGAGGAGCTTCATCTAATGGAAATGATCTATCCAAGATGACATGGGTGGAATGTGTGACAAAGGCCTTGAAAACTCAAAATTAGAATAATTGGTAAAGAAGGGTTCATGAAGCTTGTCGGAATAGTTGGTACATGGTTTGATTTATTTTGTTTGTAATTATGTTTACTTCCTAATATTTTTAGAAACTATATACAAAGAAGATTTCCAAAGTTTTGAAAAGAAAATGATTTATTGGCTATTTTTTATGGATCATAGCTTTATTTATTATGGTTGTAGTTATGCTTACTTCCTAATTTTTAGGAACATTTATTTCTGGATAACATAATCTACTTAACAACGGAATGCCATTATTTACCAAAGAAAATGAAAAGAAAGGAGTGCTATTAACTGCAAAAAAAAAAACGTCACTTTTAAGTTATTGCTTAGCTCTACAGACCGATGCAGCTTGTGAGATTCCATTGCTTTCTTCCGGTATCTTTTTATGCTTATTGAGTTTCTTGACCTTGAAAGGATTCTCTTACTGCTTTCCTTACCCAGTGATAAAGCCCTGCATTACCTGACGTTGACTTGAGAATGACTTTATTTTTAGATCCATCCATGGTCATTTGGATTAAACTTTTAAGAATGTCAACAACTGCATCTACATTGATGTCATCATATATCTTTTTGTTCTAGAGGTTACTGCAAGGGATATAGATGATCATGGTGTCCTGGAAGAACGTGATCCAAAATATGATGAAATGCTCAAGCAGATGGTTGGGAGAATCACATCAAGGCCTGGAGGGAAACAAGAAATGGGCGAGGTAAGGCTAATCAACTTCGTCACATGTTTCTTAGTCAGCTCTTAGTTATCATGGGTAGCTTGTTTAAATTGAGTTTCTGTCTGTCAGAGATGTGTCAAACTTGTCTATATGTTATTTTCCCATAGTTTGATGCAGTTTCTCCTTATGCTTAATATTGTTGAAAAATTTACCATGTTTCATTAGTCAAGATAAAGATACCAATAGCTGAGATTGGCTGTCTTCCTGTATAGATAACAATTCGCAAATTTTCTGTCCATCCTCGGCTAAAGGAAACTGAGAGTAAGGAAACACATCATTGTGCGCTTTAGGATTTGACAAGCTTTAAAAAAAAGGGGCCACTTTTGCTGTCATATTTACATATTTGAGACTCTTGTTAGATTGGCCATGTAGCATGGATACGAGTTTGTTGATATTTTGTCTGGCTGCATGCACTTTTTCTGTGAAAAAGTAGTAGCAAGATGAAATATTATCAAGGCCATCTCTTATAAAAAAGAGCATTTTGAAATGGTCGTAATATGACTTGCACTTATTTCAGCAAAAGTTAACACCCAGATAACTTTTGACTGAGAGATAGCTTTCAGTCATGAGGTCCATGGAACCTTGATATCTTCTTTTTGGTGCATATATTTATTTCTTTTCTCAATATTGCATCATAACTGTGATTATTGCTTGAACACCAAACTCTTCAAACAGAAGACAGTTACAGTTGGACTATTTTAAGACTTTTGTATCTGCTGAAGGTAATTCCACTCCTTTATTATTATTATTATTATTATTATTATTATTATTATTATTATTATTATTTTTTCTTTTTGGAGGGGGAGAGGGGGTGGTTGGGTTACAAGTTCTATTAGTCAATTCTCAAGCTGTGGGGACAACTTTCATTTGTGCAGTGATTAATTTTCATCTGACGAGTCCATATCAACTTTTATAATTTTTTGAGAGAAAGGAAGGAAAATATATAACAATGGTGAAAATTAGAACAACAGTTATAATGGATTATTTACTGTTATAACAATTCATTATAGCACAAAGGGAGCTTCTATTTGCACCGCAAATATTGCTCTCTACACCCCCAATTTTTTTTTAAAAAAAATTAATTTCTAAACTACCCTTAAAACCCTCGCCCTCCCTCCCCGACTTGGCCTTGCCTCGGTGCTTGGGGGGAAGGGGGGGGGTTTAAGGGTAGTTTAGGAAATTAATTTTTTTTAAATTTGGGGATGCAGAGAGCCATTTTTGCGGTGCAAATAGAAGCTCCCTAACACAAATCATGGGAGTCGTTGGACACTGTCATTGTTCCATTAATAAAACAATATTGATTTTCAAATTTTGAGTTTTTCATGTCTTTTGTTATTCTTTGTTTTTTTCCATTACAGCATCATTATAATGGAAACAATAGTAGTTATTGTTTGATATTGAATAACTCTAAATAATGTAGGATGGGGCGAATATCGGTTGTCAAAGCCATTAAATTAGTGAATTACTGTTTTGGTGGAGATCATCATCATAATAGAATACTAAAGAGACTTTGATATCTACATCGTATGCACTTTGGATGAAACAATATTGCATATCCATTACTTTTATCAAATCTTAGGTTTAGGAATTGTTCCTTAATCTATCACCACATGTGAATCAATCATACCAGATAGTAGAAACTATCCGAGTATGATATTTGTGGTCTGCAAACAAGGATCCTAAACTTTTTGTTAGGTAAAATTTGAAGTATTATTTCTTTTTAACTTTTTAACTTGAGCCTTTCAATATGGGTCCGCTTTTAGCAAACGGTGCTGGACTTGTGATCAGCATGTTGAAAATCATGAGCCAATCTGGACATGGGCTAGGAGTCTAATGGCCATAATTGAGGCTTGTTCTGACCTTCCTAAATATATTTACACTAAGAGATTGCTATGATTTGAAACTTTAAAATCTATGATATTCTTCAAATTGATTATCTCGACCTCATTCCTTTCCATAATCATCATTTTCCTTAAGCTAGTTGTTTTAGACATGTTCTTATCTCAAATCCAATACTATCCCCATCATGCCTATCGATTTAATCTCACACTCATGCAACGTTCCCATGTTCCATCACTGTTTTGGCAATCTCACTGAAAGCTTTCTCATTATTATAGATGAGAATGGGACAAAAGAACTAGTGACTCAAGAAAGATGAGTAGGCCCTCTATTTGCCCCTGCCTTGAGGTGGTTGTGGAGGTTAGGGATGTCATGGTACCTATTCAAGATGTGATTATGGTTCCCATTGAGGAACTTGATCCTAAGAACATTTTTTAAGAGCAAGGCAAGACTCCCCATGTTGTGTGAGTTGGAAAAAATAAAGAACTCAGTCCCAAACTCTCCAAGCGAAGCAACTTTATCAGTGGGTAACCCAAAAGATTGCTGAAAAAGAAATAGCTCGATCACATTAAAAGTTTAAGGAAGTGATGGTTTTTGCCAATGAGGAGATTAACGATGCTTATGGATAGCGGATGTCATCACTTATTGGTAAGTTTTTAGGAATGGACTATAAGTGAAATTTATCTCTAAGGAACTCAAATTGAGATAGCAAATTGTCAGTAATTTCAAGCTAATCCCCCTTGACAGTCTTGATTTTTAGTTCTATTCCATTGAACATAGGGATCGTATGATACTGCAAGGCCCTTGGATGGTGGTTGGTTAGGTTTTGGTGATGTGTCCCTATGGATTTGTTTCCTAAAGCTTCCCATCCCAAGAAAGTTTTCTTGCAGCAACTACCAACACTGTTCGATATGTTGATGTTTACATGGAGGGAATCGTCAAGGGAGGTTATACAAAGGTCTTCTGTGCTAAAAAATATCACTGATTCTCAAAAACTAGGGACCGATATCATAGAGAAGCATCGGAAAGCGTGACGTCCTTCAAATATGAACATCTGATGTGCTCCGTTTTTTTTCTTATGGAATAGGTCTTGTGGGGGATAACCATCCACATATGTGCAATGAGGGGAAAGATTGTTTTGATGGAGCTAATTAGGATCATTCACTATCCATGAGGCTGTACGAACCTTAGATGGTGGCTATCAGGGTGTTGGTGGAAGAAGAGGACTCAAACAAAGGAGACCTCAAACAGTTTTGGTCTCACTAATTTGAAATTTGCATGACAGTTTAGAATCCAATTTGGGTTTGGTTAGGGAAGGGGATGATGACACCTGTCATATGTCTAGAGGCTCCTCAAATTGCTGCATGCCACATAACTACACCATGGTTGGGGACAAGCTTATGACTGATAGTGCTTTACTACCCTGGCAGAAGATGTGCCTAATGGTGATACGATTATTGCTTAGTCTATGGAAATCACAGTGCAAGGTTATATGTCCACCATTGAATATCTTAGCAAAGGTAGAAAGGAGAAGTGAAAACTTTTTCTTTAGAAAGGTAAACCTAAGGATAATTGTAAAACTCCTCAAGCAGAGTGCATGTTGTTGATGATAGAAGACTCTTCGGAGGTTGTGGCTTAAGCCAAGATTTGTTGGTTGTTAGAACGAGCCTATGATTGTGGCCCACATCAACAAAACCCCTAAAGTTAGGTTTAGAAACCCATCAACCCATATCCAAATCCATACTATTTGGAGCACTCTAGCGTAGAGAAGCATGCCAACTCTAATTGTTTATTTCAATCTTGATGCAAGTAAGCTCGCATAAAGGTGTGGCCTCATTCCAACTTCTTGGGGATCTTTGGTCTCGCATCTTTAACCACTCTAAGGAATGCTCAAAGTTTCTGATCACATCGGTCACCTCTTAAGGAACCATAGTTTCATACTACGGCAAGCAAAAGAGCACTCCAAAAAAAGGAGTTAAAGAAAATTTTAGAACTTTATTAATAAATTACTTGATGTCAAAAAAAATACAACCAAGGGCTATTTATTAGAGAATTTTTTGAAGCAAATAAGTGTTCCAAATTTCCATAGGATACTAGATAAACATTAAATAAATAGTCAAATTAGATTCTTCTCTTCTAATTCATCTAACATGAGCTTTTAGAGGAAGGAAATATAAAATTCAAACAAAACTAAAAGAAAATTCATCCTTCTAATTATGGGTCAAGGAATGGCACTTTTTTTTATTTCTTTAGAAGCTTACCAGCACTAATGCATCTTTGATAAATTATTCATAACTTATTTGATTTCCATTTTGGAGTTAAGATGTGTAGAAAAGCTAACTTGATACTGGACATTGTGAAGACAGCTTTCCTTGAAAATTTTAATTATGTTGGTATTCATCTAATAAAGGATCGTCTTTTCTAATATAACTAGAACAGAACTTTAAAATACGAACTTTTTGAGCCATGGCTATTTTCCATCATATGTGCTGTTCCACTTTTTAGGCATCTCGATCTATAGTTTAGGCTATTAGTAGATATAGGGACCCTTGACTGTTGGATGCCCATAACTTAAAAAATTTTGCTCTTGATAAATTGATGTAAAGTAAGATGTGGTAGACATATTTTTCAAATTGTCTAATTGTAAGGACTGAAGGCCATATGACAGAATGTACAGGCTGCTTCTGAACTGGGCCCATTTGCGACCCTGGGTATATTAGTTTAAAAATTTCAATACATAGTGCCTGAGGGAACTTCACCAAGTCTCACCATCTTCACCTGATGTTTCTAGCATATACCATATCTATTGTACAAGCATAAATCAAATGATCCAATCCTTGATTTTTAGAAAAAATGAAACCAACACACAGAAGATGGGTTTTGAAATAGTGGTATTAAATTTTATGTCAACTGGTATATGTTGGGAAAACAATTAACCAATTAGGAGTCGCAGACTGTTATGGTCACTGGTTGGTTGGTAACAGCTATCTCCCTCGAAGATGCAACTTTAACTATCAATAGATAAATCAACTCATCAAGGAAAGACTTCTAAAGCATTGTTTGCTTCAATCTTTGTTGGAGGCTCATTTCCGACTCATTCAGTTAACTTTTCCTTCTGATTTCCTGATACTTTGTTACATCTAGCATAACAGCTCCTCATTATGTTGCAATTATTTTACCTTCTTTTATTGCCAGAGAATGTAATATGCTTCTCACTTTTGGCTATGCCAGTCCCATTATTAACCCACTTTAAGCACATTCTGAGTTTGTGTTTGGAATTACTTCATCATCATCCAATTTTTTCCCCCATCAAAATGGGGTTGGCTGGGGTGCAAGAACTGCAGGTTAAAAATGCTTTGTGGGAGAATTGAGTAGATTTTCTTAGTCAGCTATCTACTTTGCATAGCTCTTAAGATTGAGTGCCATATTACTTGCATGCAAAAAACAAGCGTGTGGGTTCATTTATGAACATGGACACATTTTAAAGAGTATTTCATTTGGATGACTATTTTATTTTCTAGTTACATTGAATTGCCGGTGAATATTGATGTTATCTCCATGGATCAAACATCGTGATAAAGACTGATTCTCAATTTTCCAAGAATTATGTAGAAGTTACCTTTCATTGGAACCTGTTTCATTGATGTCCTTCCTTTATAACCCTGTCACTTCCTCCAGTAAGAAGTTGGAAAAAATTGCATTAGTATGATGCCTTCAATCCAGCAAAGAGTTGGTTGCTCATTAACTTTTGCTAAGCAGAAATGGCATGAGATGATCATGCCAATTTCTTGCTTCCAGTTGCGGCATGTTTGATCTTAAAGTTCCCTGTTTTGGATGGACACCATTAGATTACTTCATTTCATTGTTTGTATTAAATCAAGATTATTTACTAGCCTGTAAGTCTTCAATTGTAGGCTTTCATAGTAGAAAAATACAACAGACCAATGCCAAAGCTTCAGAGTTCAAAAGCAAAAGCTGGAGGAAGTGTGCAGAAAACACTGCCTCCAGGAACTCTAACCGTTGATCAAGTGCGCCTCATCATCCTTCTCCATCAGGGCAAGTCGGATGAGCACCAAGGGCCCATGGACATTAATGACATTGCCAAGAAGTTCAGAGTTGATGCTACTTACGTTCAGAGGATAGTGCAGTTCATTTCATTGCCCCCAGAAGATAGTAGTGGAAAATCCCAACAGTGACTGTAGGTAGACTGGTTAATAGCTTCTCATAGCATCACACACTTTGGACTTCAAGCCGAATCGTTCTCTGAACAATAATTTTGTATCATTGAAATGTTGGAAGAGTTCTCAGGAGCTTTTATTTGGTCACGTTTCAATGCGATCTTCCAATCTTTTTATAGATGGGAAGTACCGCAAGCGAGTTTTCACAGGCTCTGTACTATGGGAATAATTGGTATTCATGATCCAGAGTGGAGAGGAACAGGAGCTAACAGTGATGAGATTGATATCCTTTCTCAATAAATATTCTTTTTTTTTTTTTTTCCTTCTGAGTGTGAATTTACAGTCAAGTGAGATGTGGGAGAGTTCACATCTCCCAATGCTTCCCTTATGATCATTGAAACTTATTTCCAAAAGAAAATTGTTGAATTCTTTGGTCATTTATTTGGATTGAACTGCTTCTTGCCGGTGAATTCTTTAATTTGCTCCTTGACACTAATCAGCGTTTGACTATTTGAGCATTGATGAGAGTGATTCTACCTCATATGGACAAAAATTTTCCTTTCCAAAGGCTAATTAATTTCCACATTTTGATGGGTGCGGCCCTCATCGTGCGGTGGTGGTGCCAACAAGAATATCTTCAACTACTCATAATAATGCGGCAAAATTAGACAACAAACTTTACAGGGATTATAAGCTACAACTAGCAAAACCCTGTATCATGGTGCCTTGGATAAAACTGTCATTGGCTTTTCTACCATAACCGTTGAAGGAAAACAATCTGTTATAATCCTCTTTAAAACTCCACAACCAACTCGCAAGTTAAGCAGCACCACATCCCATGGAAGCAATATAATACCCACAGAAATGAAACACACACCATAAATAACAACGTTTCATATGTGGACTCAAGCAGAGAACTGCATGATTACTAAGAATTTAAACTTTGAATGTCAAGAAAATAAGACGTCCATTGCCTTCACTTTGCATAGGCTGCAACAACCGTTCAATAACCTCAACAACTCAACTCTTCTAAGCCTTTTCCCAACTACATGGGATCGGCAACCGTTCAATAACCTGTTCATGTAAAATAAAAAATGATGAAGAATGCCACCAATTAATTCATGGGTAACCTAACAAATAAAACACTTAATAGAGCGCTTGATAAGAGTATATTTGAACACTACAAATAGTTGTAGTATCTATTTAGCACAAGTATTAATTCCTGATGTAATGATTGATGCAGCGACCATGCCAAAATTAACGAAATTCCTGTATCAGAGAAAAGACCAACATAGCTCAAGTTGACATCCCTTAGCATTTGGTAATGCAAGTTATGGGGGCATTTAAGTCATTTACTTGGTAAGACTGGCTTGTAAGCTGATCCGGTAGCCACAGCATATAACCCTATAATATATATGCATATGAAACAATCACATCAGATCATGAACGATGCTTCACATGGGATTTAATAAAATGTGGTTCATACACAGCATGCACACTATATCCACATTAGATAGCATGTTGGGGTTGTGGTTCAAATTATTAAGTTGATCTTAGGATAGCACATGAATAATATAGTAAGTGGTTTGGCCCCATATAGCATTAAATTATGGTTTCCTAAAAGTTTCAAGTGGCAAAACAAATTATTCATTTTCTTAAAGGTATGGCTGTCATGGAGTTCAGAATGTGCATGGGAATGTGCCTGCCGTAAAACCATAAAAAACAAGTGGATCAACAAAACTAGTGTCTCAAAATAACAAGCATCAAGAATCTAAGAATATAACCATGTCATTTGGTTATTAAGAATTCATAACCTCAAGGTTTTTGCCAAAGAAGCACAATCGGGCTTCTTCAATAAAAGAACTACCAGCCTAGATTTGAATTTTACATCTTCAAGAAATTTTTGAAGGTCCGCCTTAAGAAAAATGTGGGTGAACAATGTTTAATAAAAATTTGAGGATCAAAAATAGATCATAATCGGAAAATGAGGATTTTTAAGACTTCAGGACTAGGCCGTTGAAAAGGGTGAGTTGTTCATGAATAGCTAGTGTTTGGCTTGATTAATGCTATTTGATTACTAAATAAGTAAAGATAAAGCTAGGCTTTGCCTTATTCAAGCTCAGCTCAATTGAGCTCAAAATATAATAAGTAACTGGATCTAGTATATTTACCACATTAGTTATTATTTACAAATAAAAATTAATTTATTTTATTAAAATTAGCATAATATACCAAGGATGGCCAAACCATATCAAACTACTCGATTTAGAACAAACTAAACCAAACTAATACAAAATCGGAATAGTTCCTAGTTTCAATTTGAGATAAGCTATGAACCAACATGAACCCATCCGAGCTGAGCAGAACTATATTGTTCTGCTCGTTTTGGCTCAATCAAAACTAGTTTGTGCTTGTTCCTAGCCTATCACAGGCTAAAGCAAAGAAAGAAGACAGCCTCGATGCCTTTCTCCTCTCATTTCTCATCAACCAGCACCTTTCAATATGATATGGCATTGTACCATACTAACATTGTTCCTAACCAATATGATACCTAATATTGGTTTAAAAAACATTATACGATACATGGAAAAAGAATGCATTTTAGTTAAAGGTTAAGATCTTGCATGTACTAGCATTATATCAACCAGTATGTACCATATTGGCCATGAGTAGGTATAATGTATGTATGTATTATATATTTGCCTTGGCTATACTTTAGAAAATCTTCACTTAGATCTAGTTAGGTCTATATTGGATGTCAAGATTCCACATCAATGATTCAAGCCACCGAATATGATCTCCTACCTCAAATGCTTGTACACTAAAAATTATGTAATTTGAAGACTCGTAACCTATGCATCAAGTGGTAAAAAAATTAGACAACCGAAATAACATAAATAATATATATTATTTGACCTTTAGATACAGGGGCTAAGGATCTCTAAATCACATGATTATTGATGTGTAAGTATTTTAGAGGTGGTAGATCACATTCAATGGTTTGAATCATCAAGATGATAAACCTGACTCGATTCGAACGGATATTCTCTCAAGTACAGCCAAGTCAAGCTCTCTCTCTCTCTCTCTCTCTCTCTCTCTCTCTCTCTCTCTCCCTCTCCGTGTGTGTGCGTGCGCATGCATGCGGGTGTGTGAAAGACTCAGGGGACCTCAAGCTTTCATCAGATATCTTAAATAAGCTATTTGTGGGCAGCTTAACCATGGCTAAAAATTAGATAAGCTAAGCTTGAGCTAAACCTATAGCTCGGCTCATGCACACCCCCACTACATATCAATAATTGAACATCTCTTTAACATGTTTGATAGAAATTGGAATGGGTAAGATCACGATAACAAATAAGTACATAATGGGTGGATAGCGCGATCCATGAGCCCACTTCCATCACAACTATATCTCCAATATTCTTATAATGACTTTGCAAATAGGCCTATTTGATTATCTCCTAGCACTCTTAGTTTCAGAATCACTTTAGTTCAGCTACTATAATCATATTAAGTTTTTAATCTAAACCTGCCATGCAGCAGTCATGATTCGCTTGAACTTAACATCGCATGAATCCAAGTTCTCTGCTGCTGGGATATCTTTACAGTTGGCAATAAAGGAGGGTATTTTAGCCACTGATTCAATGCTACTTAGAAGGTTTTATTGAGACAAGCTAGAAGGTCTGGTATGAATTCTAAAAAAAAATAAAGGAGGCAGAAGATGAGCCTTGATGAATACAAGGACCACACGTGATGTTTCACTATTTTGTAGTACAAATTCTGATATTTTCACCCAAAGACATCATTTTTCTAACAGTTTTCCTTGGATGAATTGCAATTCTTGTCACTTCCTAAATGAAAAAAATGTTCAACTTCATTGTGGTTCACCAAAAATTAGCAAAACTATCCTAAATTTAACAATTAATGTATTTTTTTTAACAAATATGGTGGGTTGCCACCTTCATTTTGTAAATGGTGGAGGTGATATCAACATACCAATATTTATGTACTCAAGCACAAGGATGAAAAAGAAAAAATAGATTATCAACTACTTGTGATGATTTTCTTAGGCCTATCAAGGTAGCTACAAAGTTTGATGATACTAATCCCAATGATTCTAATCTTGGCAAGATGGGTCCAAGACAACCTAGACATCTTGTCCCACAGAGATTCTGAGTCCAACCTCAGCCCATCCCATTTTAGCCATAATATTATATAATGCTAATTTTAAATATATTTAATTTATCATAAAGATATAACTTTTGAAGTTCAAATATATTCAAAAATCAAATAAATACTAGAACTTCATAAATAATATTTTTAAGAAAAAAATCATCCTAAACAAGTATTGAGATACTTGATCGGGTTAGGGATCGAGACAGAATGAAATGCAGGGTGTTTTATTTTTGAAAAAATCGAAGCACCTTTGTTGCATAAGATTTAAAATTTTGTCCAACCTCCACTTATTCCAAAAGAACATGCAGGCGATTTTCAAACAATAAGTTAGGCCAAACTTACTTGAGTGTTTTACGCTACCATTGTAGAATCTAGTGCTGCTGCAACACTGGCATCCCCTTGATCCTATTTGAAATGCATTATTAGTGTTGATGCCAAGTCACTCTCCTTCAATGTCGGGGAACGAAGATCCTTCTCCTTGAAGATTCCTGCAAGAAAGTCCTTGGAGACTGGATGCTCCGGTGGGAACCCTCCGATGCTCAAGTCAATAACTTAGGAATAAACAAGAGTTAACTAGCAGAAAGAGCTAGAGAACTTGAGTTCAGGATCCCTTCCTCGTTGTGAGTGTGGGATTTTATACCTGTTCGAAGGTTCCTTTTTCTGCTTCCAGAAGGTGACTGATTTTGAAGTATCGTTGTCCTGTAGTGGATGGGTGGCAAGGCTGACAGCGACAGGTTGTAACCGACACTAAGCATATCAGAGATGCCTTGCCCCACTTGCCATCTGCCAAGTGCGGTGCTACAGATGGCAGGCGGGCCTGGTCATGCCAGACACACGCTGTTACAGGGTGCGGCCATGCGCTGTTGCAGATGAATGGTGGATCACGTAGCTGTTGCAAGCGGTTGGTGGGCCACGTGACTGCCACAGGCAGTTGGTGGGCCACATGGGTGTGTCAGGGGGCTCGAGGCAGCGGGGCATGAGATCCGAGGCCGAAGGGATGCTAGGTCCGAGGCTGAGGCCGAGGGGACCTCGGAGGCTAAAGGGATCTTGGAGGGCCGAGAAGGGAGTTCTGTCAATCATCTTCACCGTTAACTCTAACGACGTTGGATCAGCCACATCAGATGCCCCATCGCCTCTGAGACGAAGCGGGCCCATCCCGGCAAGGCGAAAGGGGTGTCACCTCCCAAGTGGCTGATCCCCACCTGCCAACTATCGACGGGCACGTGTCCTTGGGCGTGGTGACAATCTTGCACGGACGATCTGGAGGATACAATGGGGCGGCCTCTGCCGTCCGTTCGATCGATAGAGATCGGCCTCGAGGTGGGGGTGTCTTCTCGAAGCCTACAAAAAGCTGCTGCCATCATTGCTATCATGATGCTGACGTCAGCGGTGTCCCATCATTGGCCGAAGGCGAAACGCCCCACGTGCCGGGTGCCTGCCGAGGCGACCCAGCCTACGGCAGGAGTCCACATGGCTGGGCAGGCGAGGCGGGACAATTTGAAACTTGATAAAACCGGGTGAAAGCTGAATATCATCATTTTGCTTCAAACCGTCATCGTCTTCCTCTGGCCTTTGACCTCCTCTGCAACTCGATAACTAGTGTCTGCCATTTCTGTCACAGGTTAGCCCCCTGACCCTTCTGAGCCTTCTCTTTCTTCTCCTAAACCACTGCTATGGCTTCCTCACCGTCCTGGTCCTCATTGGTCGATCCCAAGGACCACATTTTCCCTTCGAGGCTTTGTGCCTCTTCATCTCCCGCTCCCTCGTGGTCCTCCTATCTGGAGGACCGCAATCCAATCCTTCCACGGCGAGCCGTTCGTAGGGCTTCGGCACGGAGGCATCGGGCGGCCGCCGGCACCTCTCAGAGGGTGGGAGCAGAATCCCCGACGGGGACCACCTCTACGGTAATGGGCCAGGACTTGGCTAACCTCAGGGCCCATTACCAAATCTCCCAAGACATCGGGCTCTTCCTCCCGACCCTCGACGACAGGGTGGTTTCTTCCTGGCTCGGCCGAGTGGCCGTCTATGAAATGTCCTTCAAGTTAGGCCTTCGCTTGCCTTTCCATCCTTCTTCATCAACCTCCTCGACTATTATTCCTTGACCCCCACCCAGCTGGTTCTAAACTCCCTTCGAACCGTCTGTGCCTTCATCGTTCTATGCCATTTCCACTGTATCACATCCCGACTCTCCCTCTTCCGATCCTTCTACACCCTTCAGCAGCAGGTGGGTTGGTGGGTGTTCCAGCCCTGACCCGGCTGCATCCTCAAGCTGTTCCTCCCTTCTTCTGTCAAGGAATGAAAATTCCAGTTCTTTTTTATCGACCTCGACCAAGTCAAACCCGAGTGGGGGGACCCCGACCTTCGGCCCAACATGAATTCAGCCATACTCCCAGGGGACAAAGAGGCACTAGGGCAACTGCTGATAGCCGAAATCCCCAGGTGAAACCAGCTCCTAATGGAGGAGAATCTCCGACTCACGGGGGTTTCCACTTGGGGTGGCGAGTAGCAGCCGTTCCATACTTAGCCAAATTTCCTCCTCCCACCTTTTTTTTTTTTTTTTACTAACTCCGATCGGTGTTGCGCAGTGATGAAGCTTCCGACCGCTAAGCTCAGGAAGGCCGCTGTCAAGAGGATGAGGGCCCAGGGAGGGCCAAGTGAGGGGCAGTAGGCCCCGGCCCCTAAGCGTCCTACGGTGCGAGTTTCCTTGCCACCCGAGCGCCGAGAGCCTCCAACCGCACCGGAGGTGGATTTGACAGCCGACACCCCACCGGAGGAGGTGAGGGTCGAGGGGGCAACAAAGGAGCCTCAGGTGCCCACCGAGCCAACTCCAACGGAGGCAGAGAAGAGCTATGGCGAGAGGCCATCAGTGGCGGTGAGCTCGCCCCCAGAGGAAATGCCGGCGGGCAGCCTCCCGCATGCCGAGCCCGAGCGCACTGAAGCCGCCGAGGGGAGCAGGGTCGAACCGACCCCCCACAGATTTTTCCTTATGAATGATGGGCATCGAGCGGAGCGGCTCATGTCCCAGGTCATCCTGCCTGAGTTCCAGGAGGAGCTCAGGCATCTGGGGGCATCCAGGTTCTTCAGGAAGGCCTTCATGGCCCTCATCCGGGTAAGTAACTATTTTGCCCTTGACTTCAAATATTTGACATTTTGCATGACTGACACTTTAAATGCAGGCGACAAACTCCCTGGTGGCCACTAGGGAGGTCATCGACGAGGGTGAGGCCATCATTTGCCAGGCCTGGCAGGACACCGAGGAGGCCTAGGCCCGAGCCGAGGTGGCCGAGAGGGCCCGGGAGGCGGCAAGGATCGAGCGAGCCACTGAGATAGCTAAGGCCACCAGGTGGGCAAAGGTCGAGGCCAACCGAGCCCGGGCGGCGTTGAACCAGCTCGGGGAAGCTGAGAGTCTTGTCGAGGCCAGGAACCTCCATATTGCCGAACTGGACTCCACTATCCGGTCGGCCGAGGCCAGGGCCGAGCGCACCGAGGAGGCTATGAGGAGGGCCGCCTCGCTGGCTGAAGAGACGGAGGCGCAGGCCCGAGAAGTGGAAGCTGCCACCGAGGCTAGGGTCTACGAGGCGGAGGCTGCGACCGAGGCTAGAGCAGTAGCGACCGTAGAAGAGTTCTGAGCCTCAGAACATTTCGCCGATGAGCAAGTCGAGGCCAACGCGGATGCCTACCTCCAAGGGTTCCGTGATGCCAAAGAAAAGGTAGCCCGGGTCCTAGATCTCCCCCGTGCCTTGGACATAGAGCCGGACCAAGGGTTCGAGGGGGCCCCCTCTGATGACGAGCCCGCGGCCGACCCTTGATTTTGCACTATTTTTCCCTTTGTTTTTGTACTAAGTCCGACTCAGTCGGCATTTTGTAAACACTTGAGCATCAATGAAATTATTTTTAGCTACCTGCAATATGTCATATTTAAGTCCTCGGCTCACCGACGTGGGACCCCTAGGGGCCACATCGGTAGAGGGGTAGTGTCCGTTCCCTTACAAGTGACCTCGACTTAGTTTCCATGTAGGGTCGGACTCCCGGGAGAGCCAAAGTCGAACTCAGGGTTGAACCTGCCCCAGGCCATCAAGTTTTGATGGACGTTGGCTTCGGAACGCCGAGGTGGACTCAAGCTTTTGAGCACCGATGGAGCATCGGCCTTGGAACGCCGAGGTGGACTCGAGCATCTAAGCATCGATGGAACATCGGTCTTGGAATGCCGAGGTAGACCCGAGCTTTAGAGCACCGATGGGACATCGGTCTTGGAACGCCGAGGTGGACTCGGGCTTTTGAGCACCGATGGAGCATCGGCCTTGGAATGCCGAGGTGGACTCGGGCATCTGAGCACCAATGGGACATCGGTCTTGGAACGCCAAGGTAGACCCGGGCTTCTGAGCACTGATGGGACATCAATCTTGGAACGCCGAGGTGGACCCAGGCTTCTGAGCACCGATGGGACATCGGTCTTGGAATGCCGAGGTGGACTCGGGCTTCTGAGCACTGATGGGACATCGGTCTTGGAACGCCGAGGTGGACTCGGGCTTCTGGGCACCGATGGAACATCGGTCTTGGAACGCCAAGGTGGACTCAGGCTTCTTGCCGATGGTACACGATCTTCAGTGCCAATGGTACATTGGTCTTTGGTGCTAATGGTACATCGAGCTTGTAGTGCCGAGCTAGCCTTGGGTTTTTGCCGATGGTGCACGGTCTTCAGTGCCAATGGTACATTGGTCATCGGTGCTGATGGTACATCGGGCTTGCAGTGCCGAGCTGGCCTCGGGCTTTTTGCCGGTGGTACACCGGTCTTTAGTGCCAATGGTACATTGGTCTTCGGTGCCGATGGTACATCGGGCTTGCAGTGCCGAGCTAGCCTTGGGTTTTTTGTTGGTGGTACATGGTCTTCAGTGGCAATGGTACATTGGTCTTTGGTGCCGATGGTACATCGGGCTTGCAGTGCCGAGCTGGCCTCGGGCTTTTTGTCGGTGGTACACCGGTCTTCAGTTCCAATGGTACATTGGTCTTTGGTGCCGATATGGTACATTGGGCTTGCAGTGCCGAGCTGGCCTCGGGCTTTTTACTGATGGTACACGGGTCTTCAGTACCAATGGTACATTGGTCTTCGATGCCGATGGCACATCGGGCTTGCAGTGCTGAGCTGGCCTTGGACTTTTTGCCGAGGGTACACTGGTCTTCAGTGCTAATGGTACATTGGTCTTCGGTGCTGATGGTACATCGGGCTTGCAGTGCCGAGCTGGCCTCGAGCTTTTTGCCGGTGGTACACTGATCTTCAGTGCCAATGGTACATTGGTCTTCGGTACCGATGGTACATTGGGCTTGCAGTGCCGAGCTGGCCTCGGTAGAGGCCAGAGGAATGCAAGTGTGCAATTCAATGTAAAGAAAGGGTACACTACTGATAATACCGACAAAGATTGTCAGCGTTCCACATCCGCGAGAGTGGCTTTCCATCTAGTCCTTCAATTCTGTACACTCCATAATGGAGTGCCTCGGTGACTCGGTAGGGTCCTTCCCAATTCGGTGACAGCTTGCCTCCTTCCGTTGGTTTTGAAACTTCAGCCCGCCAATGGACCAAGTCCCCCGGCAAAAATGTCTTCGAACGGACACGGGCATTGTAATACCTGGCCGCTCGCTATCGGTAGGCTACCATCCGGAGTCGCGCTCGGTCCCATATCTCCTCCACCAGGTCAAGGTTGGCCTGCAACTGACTCGGGTTGTCCTCCTCGCTATAGGACTCCACTCGGAAGCTCGGGGCACCTATCTCCACAGGAATGATAGCCTTGGACCCGAAGACTAGGCTGAAGGGAGTCTCTCTAGTAGGGGCTCGTGGCATTATGTGGTATGCCCATAGCACATTGGGAAGCTCCTCCACCCACCATCCTTTACAGTCATCAAGCCGGGCTCTAAGTCCTTGGAGAATGATGCGGTTGGTCACCTCAGCTGCACTGTTGGTCTGAGGATGCTGACCGAGGTGAACTGATGGTGAATACCTAGCTCGGTACAGAATCCTCTGAAGGGTGCATTGTCAAACTGCTAGTCGTTGTCGGTGACGAGAGTATACGGTAGCCCAAACTGGCATATTATGGACTTCCAGAAAAAGGATCTCACCTTTCCCTCGGTGATCTTAGCGAGTGCCTCGGCCTCGATCCACTTGGTGAAGTGGTCGATGGCTACCAACAGGAATTTGCGTTGACCAAAGGCCAGAGGAAACGGTCCCAAGATGTCCATACCCCACTGGGCGAAGGGCCAAGGCGCTGTCAGGGGGGTCAGCTGGGACGATGGCTGCCGCTGGATGTTGGCATGGCGCTGGCAACTATCGTACCTCTTGATGAGCTTGGCTGCATCCTCCCTTATTATCAGCCAGTAGTACTCTTGCCGCAGAGCTTTGTATGCTAGGGCTCTACCCCCTAGATGACTTTCGCATATACCCTCATGGACCTCCCGCAGGATGTAATTAGCTTTCGCGGGGCTGACACACTTAAAGATCGGGTACGAGAACGACCTTCGGTACAGCTTTTCGTCCATCATTAGAAACTTTGGTACCCACCGTTTGAGCTGTCTCGCCTCGACTGGGTCTTTAGGGAGGGCGCCATCAGTCAAGTATCGGATGTAGGCGTCCATCCAAGAGGGCTCCTGCTCGACTGGCAGAGCATCTTCTATGGCTTCAATGCTCGGGGCTTGCAGATGCTCCACGTACGTTCTTCCCAAGGTCTCGTCGGTCGAGGTGGCCAAGAGAGATAATGCGTTGGCCCTGGCATTCTTTCCCCGGAGAATGTAGCTGACACAGAAATAGATGAACTAAGAGGCTTGGGATTGCACCTTGCTTAGGTAATGGGACATGGTAGGGTCTCTGGCCTTGTACTCCCCAGTGACTTGCCTCGAGACGAGCTAAGAGTATGTGAAGGCCCTCAGACGCTTCATGCTGAGCTCCCTGGCCAGCTTCATCCCCGCCAGCAAGGCTTCATACTCCGCTTGATTGCTGATGGCTGGGAAGAGAAATCGAAGGGCATACCCCACCACCTCTCCCTCGAGGCTCGCAAGAATGAGTCCAACCCCACTCCCTTGGAAATTCGATGCGCCATCAACATGGAGGATCCAACCTTTCTCTCTTGCCTCCTCAGCCATGGGGGGCTCCATGCGCATCTCCAGGTGTGACTCCTCTGGATGCTCCTCGGCCCAGGTGCACTCGACCAGAAAATCGGCTAACACCTAGGACTTCATTGCGGACCTTGAGCGAATGGACAGGTCAAACTCTTCCAGCTTGATGGCCCACTTGGCCAGTCGACCAAAGGTATCAAGACAGGACAAGATAGTCCAAAGGGGTTGGTCCGTGAGCACCACGATTGGATGGGCTTGGAAGTAGGGTCAGAAGCGCTGAGCGAAAACAATTAGGGCAAAGATGATCTTCTCGGTCTTGGAATATCTTGTCTCAGCATCATAAAGTACTTTGCTGGTATAGTAGACCGACTTCTGCGCTTCGTCAGCATCCATACGAACAAGCATGGAGCTGACGACCTCAGAGGAGGCTGCAAGATACAGAAAAAGCTCCTCCCTATTCCTCGTCTTGGACAACAGCGGCAGAGTGGATAAAAACTTCTTTAGCTCTTCGAAGGCCTCCTAGCATTCATTTATCCACTCAAAGCTATTGACCTTGCGCAACGCCTTAAAGAAAGGCAGACACCTCTCCGTCGACTTAGACAAGAAATGGTTCAAGGCTGCTACCCTTCCAGTCAGGCGCTGCACCTCCTTCTTGCTAGCCGGGGGCCTCATGTCCAGTATGGCTCGGATCTTGCTGGGGTTGGCCTCAATCCCTCATTGCATCACCATGAAGTCTAGAAACTTGCCTGCTGTAACCCTGAAGGCACACTTGCTGGGGTTCAGCCTCATCTAATATCGGTGGAGATTACCGAAGGTCTCCGCGAGGTCGGTAACAAGGTCGGAAACACGGGCGCTCTTGGTCAGCATGTCGTCCACGTACACCTCCATGTTATGCCCGATCTGATCCTCAAAGACTTTATTCATTAACCTCTGGTAGGTGGCCTCCACATTCTTCGCCCAAACGACATCACCTTGTAGCAATATATTCCCTTCTCAGTTACAAATGAGGTTGCCTCTTCATCAGCCGGGTCCATCTTAATCTGGTTGTATTCCGAGAAGGCGTCCATGAAACTGAGGGTCTCGTGGCCGAACGTAGCGTCCACCAACTGGTCGATCCGAGGCAGTGGGAAGCTATCCTTGGGGCACGCCTTATTGAGGTCGGTGAAGTCTACGCACATCCTCCAACTTTCACTGACCTTGCGGACCATCATGACATGCGCCAGCTAGTCAGGGTAGTGCACTTCGATTATGTGGCCGACCACCACCAACTTACGCACCTTCTCATCTATGGCCTTCTGTCTATTGGAGGCGAAGCTCCTTTTCTTCTGCCGGACGGGTTGACAGTTTGGCTTGATGTTGAGCTGGTGGGTATTCACTTCCTCCGGAATGCCTGGCATATCAGATGCCGACCATGTGAAGATGTCAGTGTTGGCTCACAGGAAAGCAAGGAGCTGGTTGCGAGCCTCCTTCAGGAGTAGGGCCCTGACCTGGACCATCCTCGTCAGGTCCTCCCCTAGAGGGAAGGTTAGTAGGTGCTCGACCGGCTCCCCTCTCCTCTCCGAGTCTTGGGGGTCGAGTGCCTTTGGTGCAGGTGCAAGTACTGCCCCCTGAGGGCTAGAGGCCATGTGATAGCAAAGCGGCAGCGAGTTCTTCTCCCCCCACATTTTTTTGACTCCCTCACTGGTTGGAAACCTCACCAGGAGCCTTTTGGTGGAGATAACAATGTCCGGGAGGTTAAGTCCGGGCCTTCCGAGTATGGCATTGTAGGCAAGGGGCACCCGGACCACAAGAAAGCTTATAAAATGGTACTCTAACACGGGGGCATCCCGGCTATGACAGAAAGAGCGATCTCTTCCTCGACTTTCACAGAGTCTCCAGTGAACCCCATCAAGGGTGTGGTGACAGGTCGAAGTGAGTCGGGAGTCAGGTTCATACGAACAAAGGCATCATAACTCAAAACGTCCACCAAGCTTCCACTGTCAACTAGAATTCTTTTTACAGGATGCTTAGCTATCGTCATGGACACGACGACGCTGCCATCATTTTTATTGACCATCCCCTCTAGGTCCCTTTTAAAAAAGGGAATTACAGAATCTAACCCCTCCTTCCCCCTCAGCCTCTTGGGTGGGCCGCCTGCCCCCCAGGATATCATCGCCATCGTCTTCTCAGTCGGAGCATTGTCGATCATTGGTGATGGAGGCACTGATGGGCCAGGCACGCCCAGGTTGTTCCTCTAAACAAACTTTCCCATGTGTCCATGCTAGATGAGGTCCTCTATCGCCTTCTTCAGCTGGCGAAAATTGTCAGTGTCATGGCCGTGGTCCTGATGGAAGCGGCAGTATAAGTTCTGTTGGCCCAGATGGCAACCCAAGAGGGGGGGGGGGTGAATTGGGTTCTTAAAAATTTAAGTCTTTTTAACTTTAGTTGATTAGTTAGCACAATATGCAAGTGAGAGGCTAACTTTAATCAATACACAAGCAAATAATAAAGAGAGATAGAGAGAGAGAAAATATAGCACGGCAAACACAAGATAATTTTATAGTGGTTCGGTGCAACCAACACCTACGTCCACTCCCAAGATTCACTTGGGTCCACACTATAATCTCTTCGATTACAGCCGAGTTGTTTTACAAGTTCACAACTCAAACTTATTGTTTTCCCGGGATCACAACGAACCCAGCCGGTTTTACACGGGCTCACCAGCATAAAACCCTACACGTTGTTTTTCACGGGCTCACAACTAACACAAGCACTCCAGCTTGCAACGAGGTATAATAACCTCCACTGATTCAATCCACTGATTGAATCAGCAAACAACCAAAATAACAAAGTTTAAATATAGAAACGCTCCCCTTGAGCAAATATACAAATAAAGTATAAAAAGGGTTAGAAAAGCCTGATAAGATTGCAGATGGTTGTGGCTTTGGCTTTCTTCCTTCTCCTCTTTAACTCCTCTTGAAGTATTGAATCAGGCCTCAGCAAGATTCTTGACCGTTTGAAAACTTTGGAGTTGAGATGAAGCTTTTTCTCCTTTTGTTGAATGTTGAAAATCCTTCGATTTGATCTTTGAAAAGCTTTTGGATTTTCTTTTGACTCTTGTGGATTGATGATCTGGAGCAGACGAAACTTTCTCTTTGATTTCACTCCTTTTGAATCACTCTATTTTGAACTAGAAGATTTTTCCAATAAAGCTCTGTTTTTCCCTCTTTTTGGATAAGGCAGTAATCTCTCTTTTTCTTGTTTTTTTCTTTTGTATCTCTCATTTTGATTTGAAATAGGCTCCTCTATTTATAGATTCTGCAAAGATATAGCCGTTAGAAACATAGAAAAATAGCCGTTATTCAAAAATATTACCGTTAGAGCTGATGTGGCATTCAGAAAAAATCGCGTCCAGATTCCGTGGAGTCGGCTCGAGCACTGCGTGAGTCGGCTCGAACACTCGATTCCAGAAACACCTAACTTTCAAGGGTCGACTCGAGATATGCGGGAGTCGACTCGAGAAGTGCTAAAAAATGAGCCTATCTGTCGTCTGAGTCGAGTCGGCTCGCACAGTCCATGAGTCGGCTCGCGAAGGTTCAGGGGTCGACTCTTGAAAACTCAAGTGTCGACTCAGGACAACATTAAAAAACAGACATTTGGGGAGTCGACTCGGAAACCCTTGAGTCGGCTCGGGAGCGATACAAAAATCAGAAAAATGTTCTGATAGACTTTAAAACTCGTCCCAAATAAATTTAAATATAAATGTGACTTGAATAGAATTAATTTGATCATCAATTCAAGACATTTTCCATTAAGTTATTGATTATCAAATGAGTAGTATAAGAATTCTTTTTGAAATCTCAAGTTTAATTCATGAAATCTCAAGTATAATCTCAAGTATAAAAATTCTTTTTGTTTTAATTGATTCAAGAACTCATTGAATGTAAACATTGATAGTTTATATTTTTCATTTTTAAATAAACTCATGGTATTTGATAAATAATTCATTGTTTCTATTAATATATTCATGGCTTTTGGAAATCATCAAAATCAATAGAGTTGGGGCAATTATGTTTCAATAATTTTTCAACAAGTTCTTATTGCGAGGGGTCTTTGGGTTCAGCGGAGGAGGGCGCTAAAGGAAAGGCTCGCCCCTCGATCTCAAGCAGAATATGAGATATTGGGGCGAGCAAGAGGATGAATGGACCATCTCTCGGTGCAAGAGCCCGAGGTCGGTTGTTTGGTCAGCGGAGAGGCTCGGGCCTCCTGGGACGAACTTCAGCAGGCTCAGGACGAGCCAGCTTCTTGGTGGTGCCTCCGTTGGCCTTGCGCTAGGAGGAGTCAGCTTCATCAGCATGGATGTACTTTTAGGCCCGGCTCAGGAGTTCGGCGTAGGAGCTGGGCAGCTTCTTGTCGAGGGAATATGCAAAATGGGAGGGACGGAGCCCTCGCTTCAAGGCCCAGGTGGCCACAAAATCCTCAAGGTTGTAGACCTCGAGGGAAGCTTCTTTGAATCGAGCGACGTAGTCCCGCAGGGACTCGCCACTCTTCTGATGGACAGAGAACAGACTATTCGCCACTCTAGGTATCTTTCGGCATGCATCAAAATGGGCCAAGAAAGCCCTCTCCAATTGGCGGAAGGAGTTGATACTGCAGGCGGGAGTACCAGGCTTGGGCTGCCTTCCTCAAAGTGGCGGGGAAGGTGACGAAGAGAAGAGAGTCGGTTGCCCCCTGGACCTACATGAGGACCTTGTAACTCTTCAAGTGGTTCATGGGATCAGTGGTCCCATCGTACGGGTCCAACTGAGGGAGATGGAACCGGGTTGAGATTGGTTCCTCCATGATGCGGCGGGACAGCGTGACTGGCTGTCATAGTCCGCCTCAGGCAAGTTGGTGATCTGATGGCTGAGCTCCTCCAGCCGCTGGTTATATTCATCAAGCCGGCGCTCGGTCCAGCAAGCTATCCGGCTATCGAAGGACCCCTCCCTTGAAGACTCCGAAGAGGGGGAGGAGTGACGGTGGTGAAGACGGGTGCGCTCCACCTCCCTTCCGCGCCGCCGCTTTGGGGAAGCACTGGCATGGCGGGAAGGAGACCGGGACCTCTTGGAGGTCTTCCGGTGATGACGTCTGGGCGAAACGCAGTGGTGACGAACTTCTCGGATGGGAGACCTCCCCCGGAAGAATGTTGATTGGGCTGGACCACCCTTGGGATTGATATGGGTGGCCTCGGCTGCTGCTGCAGAACTTGGACCGCCACCACCAGTGACTGAACTTGCATGGTGAGGGCGGAAAGTCGATCTTCTTGATGCTGTTGCGGTGGTGGTGATGGTGGTGCAGGGATGCTAGCCTGGGGAGCAGGGAGACCGGCCGCCTGCAGGTCAGCTCCCAAGCGCTGCCCCCCAGCATGGTTGGTGGAGACCTCTTGCGCACGAGTCATTACCATTGCTCGAGAGCTTAGGAAAAGAGAGATTATTGTTGATTGGTTCGAAGCTTTTTATCTCTCCACACCCCTATTTGGCGCGCCAATCTGTTAATGCCAAGTCACTCTCTTTCAACGCCGGGAACAGAGATCCTCCTCTCGAAGATTCCTGCAAGAAAGTCCCCAGAGACTGGATGCTCCGGTGGGGACCCTTCGATGCTCAAGTCAGCAACTTTGGAACAGACAAGAGTTAACTAGCAGAAAGAGCTAGAGAACTTGAGTTTAGGATCCGTTCCTCGTTGTGAGTGTGGGCTTTTATACCTATTCGAAGGTCCCTTTTCCTACTTTCAGAAGGTGGCTGATTTCGAGGTACCATTGTCCTGTAGCGGATGGGTGGCAAGGCTAACAGCGATAGGTCGCAACCGACACTGAGCATGTCAGAGGTGCCTTACCCCACCTGCTATCTGCCAAGCACGGCGCTACGAATGATAGGTGGGCTTGGTCATGCCAGACACGCGCCGTTGCGGGGCGCAGCCATGCGCTGTTGCAAATGAATGGTGGATCACATGGCTGTTGCAGGCGGTTGGTGGGCCACGTGACCGCCACAGGCAGTTGGTGGGCCATGTGGGTGTGTCAGGAGGCTCGAGGCAGTGGGGCATGAGATCCGAGGCCAAGGGAATGCTAGGTCCGAGCCGAGGCCGTGGGGACTCTAGGTCCGAGCCGAGGCCGAGGGGACGCCAGGTCCGAGGCCGAGGGGACGCCAAGTCCGAGCTGAGGCCGAGGGGATGCCAGGTCCAAGGCTGAGGGGACGCTAGGTCTGAGGCCGAAGTCGAGGGGACGCCAGGTTCGAGGCCGAGGCCGAGGGGACCTCGGAGGCCGAAGGGACCTCGGTGGCCGAGGGGACCTCAGAGGCCGAAGGGACCTCGGAGGGCCGAGGAGGGAGTTCCGTCAGTCATCTTCACCGTTAACTCTAACGACGTTGGATCAGTCACATCAATTAGTAAATATCTGGAGGCTAATTACTTGGCAAAAAGTTTTGCTTCCATAGTGATGTACCTCCATTCCCCATTTGATATAATCGGGTGATTCACATGCCTTGTATTCGTCAACCAAGCTTTCTATTATTTCTCGAGATTCATCAAATCCAGAAAGGTCATTATCCTGTTCAGTATAGAAAAAACTCACGTAAATCAGATTAAGAATCATGAAGCGAATTTATCACAAGTTAGCACATTGTTTATGCATGCAATTGCACTCAAATACTAGTCAAATTTAGAAAGATCAATTTTCTGCTTTGGACAGCTCATAACTCCGGTATCAGAATTAAAGGCATAGACTAGCATAGACAAGTGTCAATGTATATGTCTAAATGCAGACAGGGATACATGTGCAGATATGCCTACAGACAGACAATCATAGTACAAGTCAGCAGTACAATATGATAATATAACCAAGAACAAATGTTACCAAAACAGAAATCAAGGCTAGGATAAACCACTGAAAATTGTAAGACATGGGTGGTACTGCTTAAGTTGACTATCCAGCAAGGTTGACATAAAAAAGGAGGATTTCTTTGAGAAGTACAACAAGAAACAGACTTTATTGTGTGTTCCATGCATCTGTTCTTGAGAATACCAGAAGTGTGCAAAGTATAGGGAACACACTCCTGATGCCATCTGGAGGGGGTTGGAAGAAGCTAACTTGCAAGTATAATCATGTTTCCTGCCATAATCTGTGATGTCTTGACCAGACCATACAAGTTCTATGAATATCTTGAAATATCTTGAAACTAGACACCTAAATTAATTTCATCCAGATGGTTCTTGCATTTTCTTCCAATTATGTGATTGTCACTGCTTCTTGCCATTTTACAGTAGTGATTTTGCTCTGTCTCTTTCTCTCTCCCACACATACACAGAGATCATATCATACTGTTAGTTGGTACATAACTCGGTTCGCATTGTACACCACTGCCCCAAAAGAAAAGGAAAGGCCCATGTATAAGTGGTGACAACTAAATTCCTGCATTGCCAATAGTCGAGGAAGTAAGACCCCATGGAACACAGACCACCTCAGAGCCAATTTTCAGATTTGGAGCAGACTTTACTTGAATAGGCCAGATAAATAGATAAACTCCAATCAGCCTAAACACAACCAGGCTTAAAGCTTTGAACTAGCCCAATAATTTCCTAAACACGTATCAAGATCTGGAAGTGAAGTCAGTTAAATAAGAGAAGTTACATACTGTGTTCATAACGTGTATGAGTAGTTTGTACATAACGTGATTTTCTGGACAACGCAACCTGCAAATTATCATAATGTAGATTCAATGACCAAGAAGAGGAACAAATTTCACACAGCCAATTGATGTATCCATTAAATAAACCTGAATGCTAGCAGGCCCCCATTCAACGAAATTGACAAGCTTTCTTTCACGTATTCTCTGTAAGCTTTCATGCACCTGACTCAATTTAAGAACTCTAGCATTAAAAGCAGCAAAGAAAATTACCGAAACAGTGAAAAAAATAAAACAGATCCAATAAAAACATTGAAGCTAATTGAAATAATTGCTAATCATCTGCATGACAAAAAGGAATGAGTGCCAGGTCGCTGCATTTAAATAAAATTATTTGTAAAGGTAATTTCGAATGTGAAATGCCCACATTCTTTAACAGTTTCATCTTTCAATGTTGGTTTTTGGTTCTTTTTCTGTGGAGGCTTTTTATCCACATAACTACTAAGTCGACCAACCAACATGGAAAAAATGGATATTAGCAAGACCGTTAGGTTTGCTTAAATTTAAGTGGTCTGAATCCAAGAATCAATCAACCCTTTGTTTGTGTTGCAAATGGTATTTCTTTTTCTTTTTTTGATCTTCACCACAACCCAAGCCCATTCCCATCAAAATTGAGCCAGCTAATAGCTATATTGCATAAAACATATAAGAGAAATAATATAAGTAGCCCTAATTGAAGATAAAATAAGAAAAAATTAATTACTATGCTTTGGACATATACAACGAATACCTTTAGATGCTCTAGTTAGAAAGAGTGATCTTTTAACAATCCATGGTAAGGATAGAGGTAGAGGTAGACCTAAACTAACATGGACATAAATAGTTAAAAAAGATATAACATTTGTAATTTGAATGTCGACTTAGTCCTGAATATAGCAGAGTAGAGGAAGCAGATTCATGCAGCCGACCCCATGCAGTTGGAAAAAGGCTTAGATGAGTTGAGTTGAGTTTAATAGCTATGAAGTACAACACCAAGATAAGATCCCATGCAATGATGGTACATAATGTTACTAGCAACATTAAACATGAAAGCAAACTCTAAAAATTAGAGCCAAGTTCTAAAAGAAATTGCAAAAATATGAAATTCAAGCACTAATTAAAGAGTTGAGTAATATATCTTGAACAATCTTGTTCAAGTTGAGTTATATATCTTAAATTATCTTGTTCATTATAGGAAGACGGAATTGCGTGAACAATAATGTAAAGACCGGGTTAATTATTTTGTTCCAAGCATTACTCTTAGCAAAAGTTCCATTTCCATTGTCAAATTGTTGAATGCAAATGATCACCCTAAGGCCGTTCCAAATTTATGATATAAATAAGACAAGACAACTAATCCCACCTCTCTCGCCCTCAAAACCACCCAGATTTGTATCACAAAAGTTGTTCTGGACTTCTTATTCTGCGGCCAGGTCCTTAATTTCTTAGGTTTAGTGTATGCCGGTTAGAGGGAGTGCTACTTACAGATTATCTCGACGTCGAGAGCTTGCGAGGTATAGACTTTACAAATGGAATAGAGAGGAGGTGGGAGACCTTGTTAGGCAAGTTGAGCAGGTAGAAAGTATTATTGCTGACCTCCAAGGTAAGGAATATCAGTTTGGCTATCTACATGATTCTGACCTGACTTCTCTTCGGTCAAATCTAGCTCTCCACCACTCCCTTCTCCGACAGTAGAAGATTTATTATAAGCAAAGGTCCCAAATCCAGTGGATTAAGGAGGGTGATCAGAATACTAGATTTTTTCATCAGGCCACCTTAAAACACCATGCGGCAAATCATATTCGGTGACTTGTTGATGAGGCAGGGAATGTCCAGGATAATATTGAGGTAATTGGGGACCAGCTTCTTCATTTCTTTCGCTCTCGTTGGTCTGAGCTTTCGGAGGATGGGCTCCCTGTGTATCCTGTAGCGATCCCCTTTAAGGTCACTGAGGTGGAGAATGACCTTTTTATCAGGCCGATTACTTCGGAGGAGATCCGGCTGGCTTTATGGAACCTTGGCCCTGATAAGGCTCCGGAACCTGATGGGTTTCCTCCTTTCTTCTTTCGCCACTATTGAACTATTGTGAGACATGATGTGGTGTAGGCCATCCAGTTAGTCTTTTGGGGCAAATCTCTCCCTTCTGACTGGAATCAGACCTTTATTGCTCTGGTGCCGAAATGGCCTAATGCTTCCATGCCACAGCACTTTCGCCCTATTAGTCTTTGCACTACCTTATATAAGGTTTGTGCTCGTCTCTTGGTTTCTCGCCTGAGACTGGTGATACCTCGCATTATTTCTCCTGAGCAGGGGGCTTTCCTCAGAGGACGGTGCATCTCTGATAACGTTCTGTTAGCCCAAGAGGTTATGCATGACCTCCACAGAGCTCCAATTCATCACTGTTTGATGGCTGTTAAGTTGGATATGGAGAGAACTTATGATAGAGTGAGTTGGGAGTTTCTATACAGATCTCTTCAGGAGTTTGGGTTTGATGAGCTCTTTGTAGCTTGGATCAGGACCTGCATTCTTCGGCCATCCTTCTCTATTATTATTAATGGTGGCCAGACGGACTACTTTCATTCAGCTGTAGGTCTCAGGCAGGGATGTCCCCTTTCCCCATTCCTATTCATTCTTACTGCTGATGCTCTTTCTAGGGCTCTATATCAGGCTCAGCAGGCCTCCACTTTAACACCTTATAGTGCGGGGCCCCAAGGGCCCTTGCTATCTCACCTGTTATTTGCTAAAGATTGTATTCTTCTGGGGAGGGCTGCCATTAGTAATGCTATAGCCTTTGCTTCAGTTATTCAGTCTTACTACCGGGCTTCTGGATAGAAAGTTAATTTAGACAAATCCATGATTAGCTTCAGTTCGAAGATTAACCTTTCTTTGAGAGAGACTATAATGCAAATTTTGGGTATCTCTGCTCAGGCTGATCGGCTATCCTATCTGGATATTTTGCATTACGGGAAGACGGCCGTGGAGTTCTGATTTTACTGATCTTGAGCGCCGTATCCGTGATCGTTTGGATGGATGGCAAGTCACCGGGTTATCTATGATGGCTAGGCTCACCCTTATTCGCTCTGTGCTCACCTCTCTTCCCCTCTACATTCTCTCTAATGTAGCCATTTCTGTGACTTGCTTGAGGCGAATGGAGAGATGGTTCAGAGACTTCCTCTAGGGTTCGATGCAGGATGACCATGGGATCCACCTTCTGGCGTGGGACTTAGTTTGTATGCCAATCTTGAAGGGAGGGCTTGGGATCCAACCTCTCATTGTGAGAAGGGAGGCATTGATGGCTAGGCACGCGACGAGATTCTTGCTTAACCCTGATTGTCTTTGGAGCTCGTTCATGCGTGCGAAATACGGAGACTGAGCCCCTTACACACCTCCTCAGTCTACTCGAGGCTATTCTTTTTTCTGGAAAGAGGTATGTCGTTATGCTCCGACTATGCTCTCTCATACCTCGTGGATGATTGGCGATGGAGCTTCTGTTGATGTGCTTAGGGATACGTGGCTGGCTGATCTTCCTTTGTCCTAGTGGCCTACCTTTGTTAGCACTGACATTGCTACTGGTATGAGAGTCTCTGATTTAATTGCTTAGGATCACACTGCCTGGCATACCTCCCATGTCACTACTCTTTTTGGTGTGGAGCTTTCCCACAGTATTCTCTCCATTCCTCTTACTTCGGACCATGCCTCAGACGTCAAACTGGGAGGAGATGCTCTATGACTCGTGCTCCGATCAGGGATCTTATGCAGGAGTATAGGCCTCAGATCAGGCGGATGTTGGATGGGTCTTGGATTTGGAAGCTTTCCATTCACCCGAGAGTCCGGCTATTTATTTAGAAGATGGCTTGGGATTGCCTTCCTACTTGCTCTCTGCTTGTAGTAGAGCGAGATTAGTCTGGTAGATAGCAGGATACCACTTCTGGGATGATAGCAGTATTCCATCTCGCAGTTCTTTCTTGAGCTGGATTCGGCAGGATATGTACAGGGGCACCCGTCGGTTCTATTCCACTGGTGCTTACATTGCTTATCAGGTTTGGCTGTCTCAGAATCAGCATATTTTTGCAGATGTAGATGACTCTCCCTACAAGAATGTTAGGACAACTCTGTCCCTCTCTTCTGAGTACATGTTCCACCAGTCAGGCCATGATTCTGACAGCCCTAGCATCTGGGGATCCCTTGTTGCCTTTGCAGTGAACCGGCGTATGGTCTTTGTTTTCTGGGAACCCCTCACTAGGGTCTGTCAAAATCAACTTTGATGGTAGTGTTCAAGGTCGATTGGCTGGTTGATCCGTGGCTTGGATGGATCATTGCTTATAGCTGGTGGATTTAGTTCTCTAGACCTTTCTGTGCTACTAGCTGAGCTATATGCTGCGTGGGCTGGCATATCCTATGCTATCCACAATATGGGCATTTGCAGCCTTATTATTGAGGGAGACTCTATTACTATCGTCCGCTGGCTCCGGCAGGACGCAGGCGACCCTTTGCCGATCAATCCTTTGTTATGCGACATCAGGGCTATGCGCCATTAGGCTTATAGTGCCCAGATTCGACATGTTTATCGAGAAGCAAACTCAGCGGCTGATTGTGTTATTTACCGGGTTGCCCACCATTCTGGTCCCTGGTTGTGGAGGCTAGGAGACTCTTGTCCTATGGTTCTTACCTAGATTTTGTATTATGATATATCAGGCTTGACTCACCCTAGAATGGTGTGATCGTCTGCCTGTAACCAAAAACAAAAAAAAAACTACAAGATGGCTAAAAAAAAAGTAAAAAAAAAAAATGATAAGGAAGGCTAGATTCAAAGCATACGAAGAATTATATCGCATGCTAGAAATTGAAGATGGAAAGAAAGACACATATAGAATTATAAAACTAAAAGAAAAAAAATATAGATGTAATTTAGGTTAAACAAGTCAAAAATAACAATAAAAAAGATTTGATTAAAGAACAAGGTCAAGAAAGATAGAGAAGCTATTTTACTAAATTATTAAATAAAAATAATATAAATAATTTAGGATGCATTACTAATTCTATTAAGAATAGAAATGTAGTATATACCCACAAAATTAGAATATATAAGAGAAAAGAGACTATAAAAAATAAAAATAGGAAGAATAGTGGGACCTAAACAAATACCCATCGAAGTTTGGAAATGCTTAGGTGATATAATAGTAACTTGAGTAATAAATTTATTCAATAAGATCTTACAAAAAAAGAAGATGCCTATCAATATAGGAAAAGGATTATAGTATTGCTTTATAAGAATAAAAAAGATATCTAAAACTGCTCTAACTATTATGTTATTAAGCTTATGAGCATGTTATAAAACTTTGGGAAAGCGTAACTAAGTATAGTTGAGATGTACTATAAAAATATCGAAGAATCACTTTTATTTTATATAAAAAGTCGACTATAAAAGTTATTTTTCTTTTTAGAAGGTTAATGAAAAAGTACAGAGAAAGCATACAAGATCTTCATATGATTTTTATGAATTTAGAAAAAGTATATAATAGAGTCCTTACAAAAATATTATGGTGGATACTAGAAAATAAAGAAGTATCTATTAGATATATTAACTTACTAAAATGCATGCATGATGAAATACTAGTGTAAGAACTATTAGTCACAATACCAATAAATTCCCAATTACAATAGGTTTACATTATGGATCTACTTTTAGTTCTTACCTTTTTGCATTAATTATAGATAAACTTACTATATATATTTAGAATGATATTTCATGGTGCATATTATTTATAGATGGTATAATATTAGTAAATAAAAATAAGACTAAGGTTAACCGTAAATTGAAATTATAGAGAAATGTATTAAAATCTAAAGATTTTAAGTTAAATAAAGCAAAGACAAAATACATGGAATGCACTTTTAGTACGATTAAAATAAAGATGAATGTAAAATAAAAATTAAAGACCATAAAGTTCTAAAAGTAATGTGCATTCAATCATTCATAAGAAAGGAAGGACTGGAGATGATTTTGACCATCGGATTAAAGCATATTGGATGAAATGAAGAAGTAAAACTAAATATTTGTGATCATAGAATATATGTTAAGTAGGGGTGAACATGGGATGGCCGGGTTCAAACTGAGCTAAGGGCAAAGTCTAGCCGAGACATCCAACATTGGGCTAAAACTAGCTGGTCCCCTGGCAACAATATCCAAAGGCTCAAGACCAACCTAGCCTGACCCTAGTTATCTAATATATTTTTAATATTTATATATCTTTTGATGAGAGTTGAATGTGAGTGGGTGGTTAAAGCTATAACAATGACCTCTCAGGTTTAATTCCCACCAAAATCATTAAGTTTTGAAAATGCATTTTATATTCAAGAAAATAATAAATAAATAATATTTATTTATATATAAATGTATGGATTATACTTTAAAAAAATATAATATATAATATAAAATATAAATTATCGGGTCGAGCTCGGTCAAGCTTGTTTTTCGTAAGCCTAGGCCCGGCCTGAAATTTCAATGGGCTTAAAGTTTTGGGCCTGACCTGGCCTGTGGGATAAAAGCCATGGCTCGGCTCAAGAATATTTTGGGCCAAGCTTGGGCCGATCCACGAGTCAGTGGGCTCATGCCCACCTCTACTGCTAAGTTAAAAAAAAATTTTATAAGATGAAATATGCTTTATGGTATAGAGTATTGAGCAGCTAGAAAATTATATGTATACAAGATGAATATGATTGAAATAAGAATATTAAGATTGATGTATGTTGATAAAATAAAAAAAAGTCATTCATAAAAATGAAGGTAGCATTAATTAAAGACAAATTAAGGGAAGGATGATTTAGATAGTTTGGATATTTGCAACTTAATCTAGGGATACATCGGTGCAATAAAGTGATTTGATATATAGAAGAAAAAAAAGATAGAAGTAGACTAAAAATTACATGGAAAGAAGTAATAAAAAGATTTAAATTTTTACATCTTACAAAAAAAAAAAGACTCAAAACCAAGCAAAATGAAGAAAAAGTATTCGTATGCCAACCCCAACTAATTTGAAATTAAGGATTTGCTGTTGTTATTGATATTATTGTACACAGGATCAAACTTAGGTTGCCAATAACAAATTATTATGGTTTCACCAACTCTTACGTAGATGATCAGAAAAATTAAAATGATAACATAAGAAAAGCTATAAGTTAGTTAAAAGGTAATTATGAGAAAGAAAAAGAGAAAATGCATTAGTATTACCTATATGCAAATAAAAATAAATGAAAAACCAGTGCTTAAACTAGAAAAATAAATGGAGAACAGAGATTAGAAGGGAAAGTAATTGAACATATGGGATACATAGAAAAATGAAAGAAATAGAAGATAGCAAGAATTATCAAATGTTTAAGATAAAAGGGGAAAAGGGCATAGTTAAGGAAATGAATGGAGAAACCTGATCCTGTTCCACCAGCAATCGAATGGCATAGAACAAAACCCGCAAGTCTATCACTTCCATCAGCTTCTCTATCAACCATGTCCATGATATCATCCACAACTTGCTCTCCCTATTCAATAAAAATTTATAAGAAAATATCTATACTATTAAAGGTCTTTGGCACTTCTACATTTTAATGCATGTAGAGGATAAAAACAATTAAAAGGCGATTTATGTAAAATCAAGGGCACAATACAACATCTTGGTTTAATATATATGCCCTTTGCACATAAAATGATATTCAATCCATTCCACTTGTCACCAAACTTTATAAATATAAGATAGAGAACTAACTTTATGGAATCAAGAGAAAGAAGGACATTTAAAGTGAATCTTCAGAATTGTTAGGCTCAAGGCAAACCAAGAGGGAGTGAATTGGGTTGATCAACAAACTTAAATCTTAAAAGCTAAGTGCTTGAAAATAAGTGTACAATTTAAAAACTAAGCACAAGTATAACAATTTAAAACTTAAACACAAGAACCAAAAACTAGGTGCAATATAAGAGCATTTGAAACTAATTGCAAGTATGTAAATGAGCAAATAAATAAATAAGGACATCAAAATTTTTATAGTGGTTCGGCACCTCTTGCCTACATTCAATACCCAAGACTTCTCCTTGAGATTTTCACTATGCTAGTCTTTTTAACCAGATAAAGATCAAACCCTTACACCTCCTTTGCTAGGCTTTGGAAAAATCCTTACAATTCTTTTTCGGGATAAGGATGAACCTACACTTTTTTTTCATAGGCTTAGGAGGAACCCTTAAACTTATCTATAAGAGAAGGAAGAAACAACATTTTTACAAGGAATACAAATTTTCAATTGTAGCATTAAACTTGGGAAAGAAATGAATATGCACACTAGGCTCACAAACACCTTTTCACAAAAATTTTCTAATGATTATCAACTCATTTTTCACCTTTAAATCAGTCCACAAGTCCTCATTTTATAGGCATGAAAAAATATAACCATTAGGGATCAAATGTAGCTCTGACGATTAAATAAAAATATGATCGTTGGGCTGTCAGAGCCCCAACGATCAATGGGCGGTCGATAGCTAGCCTAGAGCCAATCAATTGCTAGTCTTAGGCTGATCGACTGCCCATTCTGCAGTGATCATCTACTGGGCTAGACAGAAGGCGATCATTTGATCTTTTATAGTTTGGCCAACTCTGATTGATTGTTTTGAGGTCTGATCGACTACACACCCAATTTTGAATTTCATGATTATTTTATTTTAATTATTAATTTCAAACCTAATCTAATTCATTTTTAAAGGTTTGAGCCTTATGCACTTATTCTCCTACTAAGTTTTGCAATAGCTCCTTAGGAATAATAAAATTACAATTTGAAACCTTCCTTTAGACTTCTTGTGTCGATCATTCTTTGAATTTGTCGATATATTTTCTTGACTTCCAATTCTCATATAACTTGAGCTCGTGTTGTAATAGGTACATGCTGGATAAGATGAACATCATTGTTAGACTTTTACAGCTATTTATCATTATAATTAAGCTCAAGTATTACATTAATCCTTCAATCAATAATTTTTGTCATCATCAAAACATATATATTGAACCCTTAGGTTTAACAATCTTCTCCTTTTTTATGATGACAAATCATTGATTGTAAGATAATATAGAGAATAAAAAACTACTCAATCATGCATTTACTAAATACAAAATATTATAGACATAGTAATCATGTTCATATTTGATACAAATATGTTCCTCTTAACTTCTCCTACACTATTGATATCAAATGAAAAGGTCAGTATTCAATATATTAAAGGTATATATCGGTTTCTACTCCATTTCCTCTATTTTTTATGAATATGCAATTCATATATATCATTTGATGCCTCTTTTTTTTGACATCATCGATAAATTTTATAAATCAACCATATAAATACATAGATCTACACTTTCATAAAGCATATCAATCAATAATAATCACAATCAATCTTACCTATCCCCCTTTTGAGATCATCAAAAATGAAATATGAAAAGATTACATTGACTAAGAATAGAAGCATAATAAGATGATTATTATTGAATCAACATGATGTCATAAAGGCTCATATCAAAATTATGGATGGATAGAAACATTGATATATATCATGACACCAATAGCTATAATCATGAGCTAAAAAATTAAGGAATTTGACAAAGATATGCATCAAAGTTTCAAAAAGATATAATTATTAAACCACATATACTAGGACAAAAAATAATCAATTTGTGCATGTCAATAATTTTCTCCACCTTTTTTTAAAACATTAAAAAGAATGTGTTCATTATTATTAAGATATGTTCTATAATATAAGATAATGCATGCATTTTGATATTTGAAGATATATGAACAATTTAATACATATGTTCTAACAATTGGTATAAAAGCCAAGATCTCTAAGTTCATTGACATAATAGTCAAGGAGCAAAGAGATGCATGGCAACCCTAAGTGGATCATCTTTTAGTGAGGGGCATTCAACCAACAGGCCTCCCTTGTTTAATAGGAGCAATTACTTTTATTGGAAGATAAGGATGAAAATATTCATCAAATCCATTCACTATGATATATAGAAAATCATAATTAAAGGATTCCTAAAGAGGAAATTAAGCTAGATGAGGAGACATTAGGACTCTTTAAATCAATGCAATAGCTATGAATATACTATATTGTGCATTGGATGCAAAGAAATTTAATAGGGTCTCTACATATGAAACCACTAAACAAATTTGGGATAAACTTGAAGTGATCAATGAGGGCACAAATCAAGTTAAAGAATAAAAAAATAGTCTTCTTGTTCATAATTATGAAACCACTGAATAAATTTGGGATAAATTTGAAGTCACCAATGAGGGCACAAATCAACTTCAAGAATCAAAAATTAGTCTTCTTGTTCATAATTATGAATTATTAAGATGAAACCTTAAGAATCTATTTTGGATATGTTCACTAGATTTACGGACATTATTATCTCTCTCTTTTTTTGGTACAAGCGGGTGATCACACCAATCTAGGGTGAGTCAAACCCGATATGTCAGAGTACAAAATTTGAGTCAAAACAGCAGGGCAGAGATCTCTCTGCTTCCAACTCCAAAACCCAGAGTGAGCAGCCACTCTGGTGGCAATCCAGTCGGCTGCAGAATTTGCTTCTCGATATATATGCTGAATTAAGGTACGCTGGCCCCCCTGCAAGGTAGACCGAATATTAAGAATTAAGGGGTTGGAAGGCATACTATCATTGGGATCCTGTCGGAGCCAACGGATAACTGTGATAGAATCCCCCTCAATAATAAGGCACCGAGCATTCAAAACACGGATAGCACAGGAAATGCCCGCCCAAGCAGCAGACAATTCAGCCAGGGGCACCGATGAATCAAGTAGGCCGAATCCACCAGCAGCCAGCAGCTCTCCATTCAGCCCTTGAATCACAAAAGATGCCCTAGCAGATCTACCCCAAATACTACCATCAAAGTTAATTTTGACAAACCCCAGAGGTGGGGGCTTCTAGAAAATAAAGACCGTCCATCGGTGCACTGCCAAGGTAGCATGGGAGCTCTAGTGGCCAGGGCTGTCAGAATCAAAAACCCTGTGATGGAAGGTATACTCCGACGCAGAAGAGAAAGCAGTCATGACGATCCAATAGGGAGGAGTCGTTACATCAGTAAAGACAAGCTGGTTATGGGACAACCAGATCTATATTGCTATATAAGCCCTCACGATAACTACCTGATGGGAACCCCTAACAAAATCCTGCCTGAGTAAACCTAGAAAGGAACTGCAGGGAGAAGGAGTACCAACGTCCCAAGGCCAGTCATCTGACAGCTGCCATAACATCCTGGCTCTAGAGCAAATGAAGATAGCATGGTCAACCGTCTCCTCATCAAGGCCACATAACGGGCAAATAGCCTGAATACTCAACCCACGATCGGAGAGGAGGGAGCATGTGGGTAGGCAGTTCCGAGCCATCTTCCAAATAAATAGACAGACCCTGGGGTGAATAGGGAGATGTCAGATCCAATCCACGTCCAACACCTGCTGTACTTGTGGCCTATAAATCCTCAGAAGGTCCCTGATCGGAGCCCGAGTCAAACAAGATCTCTTCTACACCCTGGTGTCAGAAATATGACCCGACATCAAAGGAATGGCTAAAATACAATGATAGAGCTCATCTCCAAAAAGACTGGAGAGTAAAGTGGTACTCCAAGCTGAACAGTCCTGGATGATCAAGTCAGACACTCGTATACCACTAGGGATGGAAGTACTGATAAAGGTAGGCCATCGAGATAGTGGGAGGTATGTAATCCAAGAATCCCGAATAATATCCATAGAAGCACCATCATCAATCATCCACGAGATGCTGTTCAGAATGTTCGGAGCATGCCGACAGACCTCTCTCCAAAAGAAGGAAATCCTATGACTAGATAAAGGATCAACAGAGGAAGACCAGTCATCATATTTAGCATGCATAAAAGAACTCCACATACAGTGCGGATCAAGCAAAAATCGAGTAGCATGCCTAGCTATCAATGCCTCCCTCCTCACAGTAAGGGATTGAATCCCCAATCCTCCCTCAGAAAGAGGTAGACAGACACTGTCCCAACCAACAAGGTGAATACCATGCCCCTCCTGCATCGAGGCCCAGAGAAAGTCCCTGAAATATCTCTCAATTTTTGTAGGCACGACAGTGGAATAGCCGCATTAGACAACAGATAGAGAGGAAGCGACGATAGCACATATCTCAATATAGTGATTCTCACCATCATAAAGAGACCAGTAACCTTCCATCCATCCAACCGATCACGGACCCGTCTCACAAGATCACTAAAGTCAGAACTCCGTGACCTTCTCTCGATAATAGGAATCCCCAGATATGTAATCCGGTCTGCCATAACTGAGATACCCATAATTTGCGATATAGCTCCTTTCAGAGAAGGAGATGTCGAGGGGTTAAAGCAAATCAAGGATTTGGTCGGATTCACTTTTTGACTAGAGGCCCAACAATAAGACTAAAGAATAGAGGCAAAAATGGTAGCATTCTGAACTGAAGCCTGTCCCAAAAGAATACAATCATCTGCAAACATTAGGTAGGATAGCGAAGGTCCTATGGGTCCCGCACTATAAGGAATAAGAGAATAGTCCAGCTGTGCCCGAGATAGAGCCCTCGATAAAGCATCCGCAGAGAGGATGAACAAAAACGGTGAGAGGGGGCATCCCTGCCTCAAGCCAACCTCAGAATGAAAGAAATCAGTCTGACCCCCATTTACAAGGATAGAAAAAGATAGGCGATAGACACAGGCCATGATCCAATCAATAAAAAGGTCCGTAAACCCAAACATGTCAAGAGTGCAATGTAGGAAATCCAAGCTCAGTATATCATAAGCATGCTCCATATCCAGCTTCACGGCCATAAGAGCGTTCCGACCGAAAGCTCGCTGAAGATCATGCATGAATTCCTGAGCCAGCAATGCATTATCAGTGATGCTACACCCTCTGAGAAAAGCTCCTTGCTTCGGAGAGATAAGCTGAGGTATCACCAGTCGCATACGGAAGACTAAGAGCCGCATACAAACCTTATATAAGGTAGTACAAAGGCTGATAGGTCAGTGTGGTAGGGATTGGTAGCGTCCGACTATTTAGGAACCAGCGTAACAAAAGTCCGATTCCACTCAGGGGGAATGGCCTTGGACTGAAACACCAGCTGGATGGCCGTGATACATTCTGACCCAAAATGCTCCAATAATGACGGAAGAAAAATGGTGAGAAACCGTTGGGCCCCGGGGCCTTGTCCATTCCAAGGTCATATAAAGCCCTCTGAATATCCTTCGCCGAAATGGGCCTAACAAGGAGGTCATTCTCCAAGTCGGAGACCCTATTGGGAATCAGAACAGGGCAGACAGGGGACCCAAATCCCGTATTCTTAGTCCACCGGGACCGGAAGAAATGAAAAATTTGATCCCTAATCACCTGATCATCCTCATGAACATGGCCCTCCTCATCAGCAATATGCCTGATATGGTTCGTCACTCGGTGCCTGAGAGTAGCTTGATGAAAGAATCTCGTATTACAGTCCCCCTCTTTAATCCACTGGATCCTTGGCCTTTGCTTCCAAAACATCTCCTGCTGTCGAAGAAGGGAGTGATGGATCGATAGACTCGAGCGAAGGGAGGACAAATCTGACTCAATAAGAAAACCCTCCTGATCCTCTTTGGCCTGGAGTGAAGCAATAATGTCTTCAACTTGCTCAACTTGCCTCACAATATCACCCACCTCCCTATGATTCTAGCTGGATAGTCTGCGTCTGGCAAGAGCTAGGCGCCTAGATAATCAATATATAGCACTCCCTCTTACAGGCATACACCATACCTCGGAGATGATAGCCCTAGCAGATGAATAAGAAGTCCAAAACGACTCAAATCTGAACTGCCTCTTCCGCTGTAACCCCCTCATTAGTGGAAATCAGAAGAGGGCAATGATCTGAGGCAATACGGGGTAAGTGGGTAATAGTGACAGAAGGAAAGCACTGAAGCCAATTAGAAGTTGCCAAGGTCCTATCCAACCTTTTCCACACTCTGGCAGTGCCCAATCGATTGTTGCACCAAGTGAACTGGGGACCCTGAAACCCCAGATCCAAAAGGCCAGTATTAGATATAAAGGTCCAAAATTTTGCTCTACCCGGTAAATCAGTTGACTACCTATCCCCTTTCTTCTTGTGGGCCCCCACAATACTATTGAAATTGCCTACAATAAGTGAAGGAATCCCCTGGGTTAGTAAAGAACAAATCTCATCCTATAGCACCCTGCGCACATGGAAATCGGTGCTGGCATAAACACCCGACAGCATTTACAGTACAGAGGTTCCCTCAGAAATAACAGCAGCAACTTGTTGACCACAGCAGTGAAAGGCATCAACTCTAATTCTGTCATGCCTCCAAAGCACCAGAATGCCTCCAGAAAGACCAACCGACTCAACAGCATAAGAAACATAGGTTCTGGAAATTAGTCTCAAAAAAAAGCCAGACTATCCCCAGACAACCGTGTTTCCAAAAGAACACAAATGTCGAAGCTATGAAGCTGCATAAGCCTTCCAAAAGAGGAGCGAAATGAAGGTTTCATTGCTCCTCTTACATTCCAAACAAGAATCTTCATCCTGATACATGCATGGGGAGGGACCCATCCTTGTCCCCTGGCATCATCTCATCACCATGATCGCTGACAATAGTGGAGTACTCCACAGGATCCAATCCACTAGAATCCTTAGACTGGGAGGAATCCAACACTACCCTCGTCCCAGAATCCTGAATGGCCTATTTCAGTCGGATGACTACAACCTCATGCTCATCGCCCTCCACCCTCTCCAACCGTGTAATTCCAATCATACTCCGAGGCTTCTTGTAACCCTTCCGTGGCAGAGTACTAGTCCCATAGCCTGAGGCAATAGAAGCTGAAAAGGTAAAGGAAGCCGGCTCCTTACCTTTGTCAGCGTGGGTTGCCTTCCCTTTGAAATCTCTTGAAAAGACATACTAATGTGAAAAATGTTTGCAAAATTCTTAGTCATTGTCAAAATCTTGGGAGCCAAAGGTAACAGCCATTATTGAAGCCAAGAACTTGACCAAGCTAAGCCTTAATGAACTCCTTGGGTCATTTATGACACGTAAGCTTACCATGAAAGGAGGAGAAGGGCAAGGCATTTCATGAGGAGAAGGGCAAGGCATTGACAAACTCCTTTACTAATGCATGGCATTGATGTAGGAAATAAAGACGAAAGTGAAGAAGATGAAGAACTTGCTATGCTCACATGCAAGTTCAAGATGTTCATGAAGACAATAAGAGGAGATATCAAAAGAAGAGGAAGAAGGAAAATATCAAAGGAAGAGTTTAGCAAGAAGGGAAATATCAAAGGACGAGTTTAAACAAGAAACTCGATCGAGCTCGAGTCAAGTTTCAAGCTTCAAATTTTAGAATCGAGCTCGAGCTCAAGCTTAGCATTATATTGACTCGACTCAGCTCAATTACACCCCTATTTTGCATCCATATTTAATGAAAATTTAGACTTTTTGTGGATGGATGGTACAATGGGATTCAAAATGGCCTACAGTGAAAGAAGGAATAAGAGTTAGTAGATGTGAAGATGAGACGACAAGTCCAAAGAGGAGTTAAAAGAATACGATCATATATATGGTAGTATGAAGAAGCGAGGCTAAAATCTTGTTTAGCCTAGCATTTGCATTTGCCTTTGTGTTGTGCTACGCTATGCTTAAAATAAAACATTACTTTTTATTGGATATAAGACTTTGGTTATAATTTTGCATTTAGTGATGTAATGTTGATCAACATATAAAGAAGATTAGTATATTTTATTGCATTATAATGTTTACTGAAATGACTATTGATGCAGGGTAAAAAGGGTCTCTGCATAAATCGATGGGCAGACAAACTGGGCTCACCTTGGGGTTTCGGCTGACCCTCATAAAGCCGAAGATGCCTTACCGACCTCTACCTCGGTATCTTCGCTCAAGCTTTGCCAGATCGAGCTTCGCCAACTGAACCTTAGCTGATTGACCCTCAGCTTCTTTCGTCGAATCTCGCTCCTGAGGCAAGGCAACTGGACCTTAACAGTCGGGAGCCACCTGACCGACCCTCCCCTTTGGCCGACCTTTGGCCTATGCCAAACATCTTGGACATCAGATCACCGGAGCCACGAGGATCTCAAAACTCTTTTTCAAAGTGGTTCCTCCATAAATGGAAGCGGAAGCTGGATATGGCTCTTCCTCTTCATGATTTGCGGGATCACGAATCCTCTCTGATAAGGTATACATTGAAATCGACCTTTTATTCCCCAACTTCCATAATAGCTCTCCGAAAATCAGCTAACCAGATCCTCTTTCTTTAAATACCGAGCCCCAAGAGCCAAAAAAAAAGGAGAAAGAAAACTCACAATCACTCTGTGAGACTTTTTCTTTTCTTTTTCTTCAGAACCTTCTCCTCATTATCTGAAGCTAAAAATTATCCATTGAATTGGGCATCAGAGGGTCCTTTGCAGGGATCAAGAATGCTGTTTTGCATATTCCCAAGGATGAAAGAATGCCATCCAGATCCTAGCATGTGCCACTACCTTGTCCCAAGTCGAAGGACAAAAATCAGCAGCAACAACTATAATAAACATTAAACGGATTGTACATATAGGTCACGATTGAAGCTTTGCTAGCGACATATTTTTTTCAAAAAAAATTAATGGACTACCTCTAAAAAATTTAGCAAACTATCTATTTTTCATATTATTGGTGGTCTATATCCAAATGAGATTTATTACGCATTTTGCATATTTTTTGATTAAAAATATGCGATGGTATCATATTTCTAATGCTCAGAATATAAAGTTCTATCAACAAAAGAAATAAAAACATTGCAAGAAAAAAAAATGTTAATGTCAAAATTATTTAACAAGGATAGAAAAAAGATATAATACGATAAGTTTATCAAACAAAGAAAAGAAAACATAACCAAAAAATATAAAATGATGATATTGAAAAAAATATATGAATACTTGCTATTTGGAAAAAGGACTAATCCTATGATTAGATTTAGAAGAAAAACAATGTCAAGAAGTATTTATTATCAAAATCCTAGAAAAATATTCAAATGCAATTATTAAAACTTCGATTTATAAAGTTTCAAAAAAAAAAAAACACATCTAAATAATTAAGAGAAAGTTCAAAAAAAAAAAAAAAAAAAAATACTTGAGAGCTTTGACTTAGGCAATTTGTCTGTTTAGAGCTTGAGAAGAAAATAATTTTAATAATTTCATGTAAACTTAACTTGAGGGATAAATAAAGAATATCAAGATAATATTAAGACTAGTTTAAAAAATTTAAGGATGATATTGGTTTTTTGCTAAAAACCAAAAGGTATGAAGGAAGTTTAAGAAATTTATTAATTTTATGGTAAGAAAACAAGCCTTCATCTTATCTTACATCTAATGGATACTAGGGTTTTTTTTTTTTTTTTTTTTGTGTAATCTGGTAGGGTATGATTTTAGTATTACTGAAGTAGATTTATGATATCCAAATGTGTGAGATCGTATTTGGACTCCCAAATGCAATGCAAGTAAAGAACCAAATAACCTCCTAACACGGTGGGATTATGACTTATGAGAGGCAATGCAACATGATGACATATAATGGAAATAAAGGAATGCAATGAGTCTCGAGAGAGGCAAGCGGAATTATGGGTTCAAGAGGAAGTTGTGAGACTTATTGAAAACTAAAGATTTTAGTTAAAGTCTTGGAATAAAAAATGAAAAGTAACAAAATAATAAAAGAAAGAATTAGCCTAACGAAGTTGGTGAGAAAGGTGCCACATATTGAACCATGTGAGACCCATGGTCAAACTAGATACTAATAAACTAATAGCCTTAATTGTTTTATCTGAGTAAGAGGTTTTAGCATATTAGTGTGCAGCATGTGTGTTGCTTTTTTTTTTTTTTTTCTGAAAAATAAAGCTCAACCATATTTTTGTGTGTGTTTAATACAATGGAAAATTTTCAATTTTAATTTCATGTGATTAAAAGATTTATTATTATTTTAATAATTTGATAAAAAGATTTAAGAGTGGTAGTATTATCTAGATGCTCTCTTGTTTAGTAATTAAACTTGGATAAATATAATTATTTGTCAGAAGATCTTGCTTTTACAAAGTGAAGTTTGAATAGAGATGAAGTATGGGCTAAAAAAATATCACAATATAATGCTAGAATAAGCATGTACAATTGCATATGAAATTTTATAGGAGTAAATGTGATCACAACAATGCGGTAGGCCATCATAAATATGCTAGATTTGAAAATTTTTGCTTATTTTTTAGTAATTATATTCATATGATAGGATGCCATGTTATCTTCTTCGCTAAAGAAGTCTTTATTAACATATTTATTTCAAAAATAGAGTCTAAATTAAATACGTTATCTACTTTCTAACCTATACTCTTGATCATCCAATCATCCCAACCTTGGGTAATTAGTTTTAAATGGCAAAAGATTATTCTATCTTTCAAATTGTAAGCCTCATGAAAGTTTTGGTTGACCGTTAAATTTTGGATTATAGTTTATCAATCCCATGCATGAAGAAACTAGTTCTTTCCTTTTTTTTTTTTTTTTTTTTTATATAAAGTCGTTACCTTTATTCTCTTTAGAGTATCTTCATGAATAAAGAATGCTTCGTAATCCCTTACTTCGAAGTTAATGAATAGGTCTTAACTATATAATTCACTTTGAACTCTTGAAGTATTATACCTCATCATTCTAACTACCACTAATGATCATGATTATAAAGATCATGGTGATTTTATAGCATATAAGACTTTCATATCAAGTTTAATTAGGCTTCAATACTATCATAATCTTTATCATAATAGGATAAAATAATATACCTTTCTATATCAAAGTACTTTAACTCTTCTTAGTGTCTTTTTTTAAACCTCTTTACTCTTTATCTTGACACAATATATATTTCTTACATTTAGTATCTTTTACCTTTTGACGGGGGCACTAGGATTAGACAGAGATTACTGAGCTCATTATGAAATTTTTACTTTATGTTGGTTTGACTTTAAGAACTGTAATCAAATTTTGTCAATATGAGTCCAATAATTTATTTGAGTCAAGTATGAGTCCAATAATTTTATTTGAATTAAGTCAAGATTTATTAAATCAAAGTGTAAGAAGTTGAAGACCCAAAATTATGAAGGACCACATTCAGTGCGCCACCTTAGCCCCATATAGAATCTTAGTCAAAATAGGCGCCATCTACTCAATTAGGGTATCCCAAGATTTTTATAAAATCATCTCAGCACAAAAGGAAGCAAATAAGCCCTCTATGAAAGGTGACTTGCCGTCCACTACTTATGGAAAGTAGAATATAGCATCATCCCCTGATCTCTTTCCCTTATTTCAAAATGCTGCCTATCTTCTTATTTAGAAAAGTTATTCCTTGATCTTTTTTTTGAAGATGTCGTCAATCTTCTTATTTGGGATTCCCTGATCTTTCTTTCAAATGCGGTCTATCTTCTTATTTGGAAAAGCTATCCCCTGATTTTTTTTCTTATTTCAATATGCCGCCTATCTCCTTATTTGGAAACAATATGACACCCTTATTATCTTTTTTTTTTTTTTGTAATTCAAGGGTTAGGGTTTATTATAAAAATCCCTTCCTTCTTTTTGTAAAGAACAATTGATGATTAATGAAAAAGAGTCTTCTTTTCAAGAATTGTATGATCCAATCTTTTAGGACAAAGACCATTATTGCCTGATAATCCTAGGATCATATTTTCTTTATTACTTAGTGAATTGTGTTCCGCAGGTAGTTACTTTACTCTTGGCATATTCATCTTTAGTTTTTTCTTACTTATTTCGGAAAGCAAAACATCTTAAAATACGAATCATTGCTCTACGTTAATCTCTTGCATGGTACATCCCGCATCACCTTTCATTTTTAAGCCCTTGCAAACATTTTATTCTTGTAATTTTTTATCGAGTATTTTGTATCCCTCATTTTTTTTATTGTTATTCATCATCATTTCTTGCTTGTCATTTATACATTACTTGCACCTATGCTTTATTTTTATCTTTTAGAGGATTTTTTTTATATATAAACTTTTATCACATCATCCCACTACAGTAAATTTAAATTTTAACGATGCTTTTAAGTTATTTCCCGATGCTTTTTTAGCGTCGGGATACGGTTTTTCGACGCTTTCTAAAGCGTTGGCACAAAGGGGGTGGTTACGAAATTTGCCGACGCTTTGGGGAAGCGTCGGTAAAAATAAAAATGCCGATGCTTTAAATAGCGTCGATAATTTCGTTTTCGACGCTTTTTAAAGCGTCGGCATATAAACCTGCCGATGCTTTTTAAAGCGTCGGCATATAAATCTGCCGACGCTTTTGAAGTGTAGCGTCGGCTTTTAAACAAGCCTTGGTGCCTTGCAGAAGTTTCAGGCCGTCGATGAGCTTATTTTAATCTGTTGCTGATCATTCTACACTTTTAGTATGTGAGACTGACTAAAGACAGAGAACTGGAAAACTCATGGGGAAGAAAGCATCCTGCTTGGATTGCTTATCTAAGATGAAGATTTAAAGGAATGCCTCATGATTGGAAGAAAAGAATATAATTACTTCTATTCTGGTGACCTTGATTTGATAACTTTCAACAGTGTATATGCAATATCTAGCTGCTATGTAGGCAATGATGTTTTGAGTTCTATTATCACTTTTCAGATTCTATCAATAATTTATAATGCTCGTCATTTTCACCTTTTCCTTTTGTGAAAACTTCCCTTTGTCACTTTACCACAAAGAACAATATCTTTATCAAAGAGCTTTTAAATTCCATGGTAACAGCATTATAGACTTTGAGGTGTTCTTGATTAGTTACATGATATAGACTACAGAGTCACTAGAAATCAGAAGACCTTTCAATGGTGATACATGCTGACCAGACAGACACACATGGGCCCCCTTGAAGTAAATAACCAGGTTTATGAAAATGATATGCCAAAACTGAGATAGCTAAACAGAGTAACTTTGAAATAACATGCTTACCTACAGACACACATTGCTACAGTGAATGCTTACCTACTATTACAAATAACATGCTTACCTACTATCACAAATAACCCACCATCCAAAATAAGAACACATATACAAGGTATGTGCAGAACTCAATCTATTATCCAGATAAAAATTCAAGGAAATGCATACACTTATTAAAAAAAATAAAATAAACACAAACACCTTATTAAAAAAGCAGAAGTTAAGAAAGCAAAAAAAAAAAAAAAAAAAAAACTCAAATGCATATAAAGAACATTCATTGCACAATAACTTCTTATGATGCAAAATCTATTTACCAAACATAAGGAAACTCAAAGAAGGTATTCACCTCAATCAAATCAGATGGCCCCACAATAGAATGCTGAGCATGAGCTTGAATAGAAGCAAGTGCAGAAGAACCTAAATTAAGTTTATTCGGGCACATCCCTAGAATGCCTAACGGGGGCAAACTTTGCTCCACGAACCGCTTGGCTAATTATCAGGTGACATACCAAAGCAACCATGTACAAGGAAAAAAATTCCACGGCAAACTAAGCAGAAATCTGTTGTGAAACAGAGCCTAAGTACCCCCAATATACTCTAGATAACACAAACAAAGCCATCATTGTTACTATTTTTTTAAATCCTATTACATTCCCACAAGAGGCCTTACCAGTCAAACAAAACCGCTCCCCGATGCGGTTGTCAGCTCCGATGTATGTTAAAACTTAGATGCTGCTGAAATGCGCAACAAAAATACAAAGAGCTTGGGTAACAAGTAACAAGATGCATCTAAATCAATGTGGTGTGAAATATTACGACTATAAATATAATCATCCACAAAAGGCCTTACCAGTCAAACAAATAGAGTGTCCTCCCCTCGCTGTGATCGACATCCAGCTCTCTCTCTCTCTCTCTCTCTCTCTCTCTCGAACCCCCAAGATCTCAAAGCAAGTCGATGAATGACGGGGGGATTTGAGAGACGGCCGAAATCGGTTTCAATGAGACCCAGGCATGGCGCTTCCAAGAAATCGACAGAGAGAGGGAGTCGAAGATAAGGAGTCGTCGAAGATTGGGTTAGAGTTAATCATGGAAAGAGAGAAGGGTTGGGTATCGGAAGGGGGGAGGCTCTCGAGCTAGGGCTCTGGTGGGGAGGAGGGGGGAGGGGGGCGGCGAGTGGGGAGGCTCTCGGGCTAGGGCTCTGGTGAGGAGGAGGGGGGGAGAGGGGCTGCGGGTGGGGAGGCTCTCGGGCTAGGGCTCTGGTGGAGAGGAGGGGGGGAGAGGGGCTGCCATGCAAAGTTAGAAGAAATATTGGGCGGCGAGTGGTGAGGATCTCGGGCTAGGGCTCCGGTGGGGAGGAGGAGAGGAGGGAGGCTGCGGCGGTTCCGTGATTAGGGCTAGGGTTATCTGAGGCTAAGGCGGCGGCCAGGGGGGGGGGAGGATAAATCCCGAGAGAGAGAGAGAGAGAGAGAGAGAGAGAGAGGCTGTGACTAATATAATTAGGGTAAATCGTTCCGATGCTTTAAAAAGCATCGGCAGGCTTAAATCCAGAGAGAGAGAGAGAGAGAGAGAGAGGGGGGGGGCCGTGACTAATATAATTAGGGTAAATCGTTTCGACGCTTTAAAAAGCGTCGGTAGGCTTAAATCCCGAGAGAGAGAGAGAGAGAGGAGGGGGGGGGGCGTGACTAATATAATTAGGGTAAATCGTTCCGACGCTTTAAAAAGCATCGGCAGGCTTACTAAATTCCCCACGCTTTCCCCAAGCGTCGGCAAAAAAGGGTTGCTAGATTTAAATTTTAAAGTAGTGTCCCCTGTGTAAATATATTTGTTGTCATAACTTCATCTTTACCCTTGATTTCAAAATTATCGAATCATAATTGCATATCTCATTAGTTGGCACAATTATTACTATTATCCATGCAACTCTTCATTTATGTACTTTTTATTCTTCTATGTCCACTTGGTTATACTCTCATCTATCTATTTACTCCTTTAAGGTGAGTCTATATCAATCTAATGTATCCTCAATCTTACCATTGAAAGTTTAATTCTTGAGAATGTACTCTAAATTCTTTATTCTTTATATAAATTTATAAAGGTGATGATTTTAAACTATAAATCTCTTTATATATTCTCTTTATCTTCATAAAAATATATCAAGCCATATAATCCATGACATCCATGTAAATTTTGAGTCTTAGAAAAGTTCTAGTTTTTTTTTTCTCTCCGAGATTCCTTCAAATCTCTAGCCTTCTATCATTAAAAATCTTACTTTAATCAAATATAATAATTTAGTTAGGACCATCCATCTTGTCTACTACTTTCATTTACAATACAAATTGTTTCATTTTTCAATATCCTATACTACTTTTCTTTTCTTTTTTTAATCATACCTTTATTACATATAATTATGATATATTAATTTGGGTAAATATTGGAATTGTAAAAAATTAATAGAATCTCAGTCAAAGTAGGTGCCATCTATTCAATTAGGACATCCCAAGATTTTCATAAAATCATCTCAGCATAAAAGGAAGCAAATAAGCCCCCTATGGAAGGTTACTTACCGTCCACTTCTTATAAAAAGCAGAATATAGCCCTGATCTCTTTTTCTTATTTCAAAATACCGCCTATATTCTTATTTGTAAAAGTTATTTCCTGATATCTTTCTCTTATTTCAAGATGCTACCTATCTTCTTAGTTGGGAAAGCTATCCCCTGATATCTTTTTATTGTTTCAATATGCCGCTTATCTCCTTATTTAAAAAGAATATGACGTCCTTATTTTCTTTTTTTTTTCATATAATTCAAGGGTTAAGGTTTATTATAAAAACTCATTCTTTCTTTTTGTAAAGGACAATTGATGATTAATAAAAAAGAGTTTTCTTCTTCTATTTTTCTGTGCTCTTGAGCATTGACACTCCATGAGGGAAAGGATGAGAGGCTCAACAAATACCCGTTTCAACATCTGTTCCAAGCATCCCAGCCCCAAGATGCCAAGGTGCTACAATCCTTAAATGAAGTCCTCCTTCACTCTAGAGCCATTTGAAGGAAAGCCAAGATATCTGTGGTAGCACAGCTTCGTCTTTCATGTGCTCATCCCAAGAGCTGTGTGATTCAATCTTTTAGGACAAAGACCATTATGGCCTAGTAATTAGATCCATCCCTTTTTATAAGTTTTGTTTTGTTGAGGAAAGAGCATGTTCTAAGTAGTGATTTCTCAATCCTAGGATTTTTTTTATTACTTAGTGAATCGTCTTCCGTGGGTAGTTACTTTACTATTCGCATATTTATGCTTAGTTTATTCTTACTTGTTTTGAAAAGTAAAGGATCTTAAAATATGAATCATTGCTCTACGTTAATCTCTTGCATGGTACATCCCGCATCACCTTTCATTTTTAAGCCCTTACAAGCATTTTATTCTTGTAAATTTTTATCGAGTATTTTTTGTCCCTTATTTTTTTTATTGTTATTCATCATCATTTCTTGCTTGTCATTTATACATTACTTGCACCTATGCTTTATTTTTATCTTTTAGAGGATTTTTTTTATATATAAACTTTTATCACATCATCCCCTGTGTAAACATATTTGTTGTCATCACTTCATCTTTACCCTTGATTTCAAAATTATCGAATTATAATTGCATATCTCATTAGTTGGCACACATATTACTATTATCCATGCAACTCTTACTTTTTATTCTTCTATGTCCACTTGGTTATATACTCTCATCTATCTATTTACTCCTTTAAGGTGAGTCTAAATCAATCTAATGTATCCTCAATCTTACCATTGAAAGTTTAATTCTTTGGAATGTACTCTAAATTCTTTATTCTTTATATAAATATTTATAAAGGTGGTGATTTTAAACTATAAATATCTTTATATATTCTCTTTATCTTCGTAAAAATATATCAAGTCATATAATCCATGATATCCATGTAAATTTTGAGTCTTAGAAAAGTTCTAGTTTTTTTTTTTTTTTTTTTCTCCGAGATTCCTTCAAATCTCTAGCCTTCTATCATCAAAAATCTTACCTTAATCAAATATAATAATTTAGTTAGGACCATCCTTGCATCTTGTCTACTGCTTTCATTTACAATACAAATTGTTTCATTTTTCAATATCCTATACTACTTTCTTTTCTTTTTTAATCATACCTTTATTACATATAATTACGATATATTAATTTGGGTAAATCTTGGAATTATAAAAAATCAATAGAGAACAAATTAGTTTCATAAAGAAAAATATTATTCTTAACATAATTTTAAGGAAAGTAGCTTGATTTTTTACCATCCTTAAGAAATTAACCAAACAAATATCAACACTAATCAACTAATTAAAATATAGAAAGGAATAAAAGATATATAATATGCTTCATCATTTGGGAATTATATTGAAAAATATATGGCTTACTAAATTTTTATTTCTAGATATTACTCCATTTATATTATAGACCATTTTATTGATAAATACAAAATACTAAGGTTTTTATACTATAAAGTATAGAATAATAAATATTAGTAAATTATTGACCTATCGAGATAATTAAATGATAAATGTTTATATAAATTATTGTATTATATAAGTATATCAAGGCTTTTTAGATTTTTTAATTGCAATGATCTATGAATTGTAAAAAATTGACTAATCAATGTAAAAATATTTTATTATTAACTAATTAAACATGAATTTTTGTTTGATACGCTAAAGTTTTTATCTAAGTGCTACTTCTTATCGCCATCAACAAATAATTAAAGATCATCATGATTATCTTGAATGAATTAGAAACTTTTTTAAATATTGATATTATATAATGAAATAATTTGATAAAAGATTAAATAATTATCATATATTTTGACAAGTAATAATTTATCCCTTGAATATGTTTTGAAAACAATGAATGTGTGTGTGTAATGGGTTGAGATGGGTATTATCAAATATTTTCTATATTATATACTAATATATTCTATGAAGAAATTCATTTGTTTCCACATTTTAAAGGCGTTCATTTCCATTTCTTAAGAAAATATATAATTAGAAAAAAACTCATAAATTATAACTTAAATGTGTTAGAATAAAAGGTCAAATTATTATTGGATATATATCATGTGCATTCGATATTTAGTATTTAAAAATTTACTATGCAAATATGTGTGTATTACTTAGTGATTATTTTTTCTCCTTATGTATGGTAATAGACGTGTGAAATCAATAAAAGACATGGTGTTGATGAGATAGAAAAGTGAAGATATATTATAGTTGATTTTTAAAGATTCAATGGTTTTAATTGCATGTTTCAATGGATTAATGATAAAAGTTTTATTTTTTAAAGTTGTTTCAATAAAGAGAGGACATTTGATGAAATTTGAATCGATAAATGGAAAGAAGTTGGTTCATAACATTTTTAGTGTGGTTAAAAATGTAAGTAATTTAAAGATCAACAATGATAATAATTGTTTAAGTGGGAAGAGAAATAAATATTTGTATAGATTTTTGAATATATAGATTTCTTTTTTGTAATAAATGGTAAGGCCATTAATAAAATCATTCATTATCAAGCTAGGTCCTAAATTAACTCAGCAGATAAATTAATCAAGTTACCCATTTACCAACCTAACATTTTGACCAAGTATAAATATAATTGAGAGGAAATCGCTTGAATCATTATCTTATATTTATCTCATAAAATCATCATATTTAGATATATGATATTATATTTTATTGAAAAGATTTATTGCCCTTTATTGCAGTTATTTCAAAAATAATAGTAAATTAATATGCGCAACAACAATTCTTATAGGCTAATCCAATGCCCTAAATTGGGCTGCCATAAACATCCTATTTGTGCATGTATATCCACAAATCAAATGGCTGTAGTACCATAGGCATAAATTAGCAAATTAAAAATAATTGATCCTCATATCATCAATGCTCCTCTGAAAAATACTCACCAGAACAACATCTTATCACTTCCTTCTCTTCTTCTCTCTAAAAGCATTCTTTAATTAGTCCCTTTTGTTATAGTTGTGCAATGGCATAGAACTTATAATATACACAACAAACTATATATAAAAATAATAAATAAATAAATAAATAATAAATAAACATGACTATATTGAATGAAATAAAATTTAAATCTAATCATCTCTCCATCATTAAATTCACATGAGTCATAAATCTTAAAAATAAAAAAATAAAAAAATTAAAATGGTTTAAAATTATATAGAATCAAAAATAGAAAAGATTATCTCATAATAAATTTAGTTATTTTTGAATTTAGCTAATATACCTCTATATTTAATGCTATGGGCCATAGTGTGATAGAGATGCAACATTTTAAAGGAAAAAGTTTTTGTGCATCATTGACGGTTCAAGATGCGTGTGCTTCATGCATGTGTGCAGCTGTATATGTATTAAAAGTATTTGTTTTATTTTTAATTATATATGTGATTAATTATCACGCATGATGAGCATGATTTTTTGTTATGTAAAAAAAAGTTTTTGGACTTTAAAATATCAAAACGTCAATGGGCCGAATGGTGTTTCGTTTGGGTTCAGTGTCGCAAAAGGATATGCATGAATAAAAAAAAATCTTTGAAAAATCCTCACGGCATCAATCCTGACCATAATGGTGGGTACACGTTAATAACATGTAATATTCAATGCCGTACTTGGCACCGATATCTGTTGATGTGGCTAATGCAGCCACGAGGGCAATCATGGCAAAATCAAAAGCTTAAGCCGGCCAAGTCGGCCCCGACTCCTTAGTCGGCCTCAGCATCTCCAAGTCGGCCGAGTCGGTCCTGACCTTCCATGGTCGACCGAGTCGGTCCTGACCTTCCATGGTCGGCCTCGCTCGGTCCCGACATCTTCAAGTCGGCCGAGTCGGCCCTGACCTTCCCTGGTCGGCCTCGCTCGGCTCCGGCGTCTCCAAGCCGGCCGAGTCGGCCCCGACCTTCCCTGGTCGGCCCCGCTCGGTCCTGGCATCTCCAAGCCGGCCAAGTCGGCCCTGACTCCTCAGTCGGCCGCGTTCGGCCCCGACATCTCCAAGTCGGCCGAGCCAGCCTCGCTCGGCCCCGGCATCTCCAAGTTGACCGAGTCGGCCCCGACCTTCCCTGGTTGGCCCCGCTCGGCCCCGACTCTCCAAGTCGGCCGAGTCGGCCCCGACCTTCCCTGGTCGGCTCCGCTTAGCCCCGGCATCTCCAAGCCGGCCAAGTTGGCCCCGACTCCTCAGTCGGCCCCGCTTGGCCCCGGCATCTTCAAGTCGGCTGAGTCGGCCCCGACCTTCCCTGGTCGGCCTTGCTCGGCCCCGGCATCTCCAAGTCGGCCAAGTCGGCCCCGACCTTCCCTAGTCAGCTCTACTCGGCCTCAGCATCTCCAAGCCGGCCGAGTCGGCTCCGACTCCTCAGTCGGCCCCGCTCAGCCCCGGCATCTCCAAGTCGGCTGAGTCGGCCTTGACCTTCCCTGGTCAGCCTCGCTCTGCCCCGGCGTCTCCAAGCCAGCCGAGTCGGCCCCGGCCTTCCATGGTTGGCCCCACTCGACCCCGGCATCTCCAAGCCGGTTGAGTCGGCCCCGACCTTCCCTGGTCGTTCCCGCTCGGCCCCAGCATCTTCAGGCCGCCCAAGTCGGCCCCGACTCCTCAGTCGGCCCCGCTCGGCCTCGGCATCTCCAAGTCGGCTGAGTCGGTCCCGACCTTCCCCAGTGGGTCTCGCTCGGCCCCCGGCGTCTCCAGGCCAGCCGAGTCGGCCCCGACTCTTCAGTCGGCCCGCTCGGTCTTGGCACTCCCAAGAGAGCCAAGGTGGCCCCGACTTTCTCGAGACGGCCCCAGGATAGTCCTGACCGTTTAGGCCGCCATCCTTCTGACCCGCGCTGTCTGACATCGCCAGGCCCAACTACCCACTGGCTACGCCGCTGATGGGACCATACCTAATTACCCGCTAGCTCCGCTAACTAATGGGACTTGGCTCACCAACCGCCATTTTCCCCTCTCCAATGGGACAGGACCTACCAACCGGCCCAGATTCACGCAACCCCCATGAACCCCGCAGACATTCCTTTCTCACGGAACTCCACGTGGTTGTGCAGGTATCAACTACCTATAAAAGGGTAAGTCCACTCAAGGACCAGGTATGCAAACTTACACGCTCGTTACTCTATCACCCATAGAGGGATCCTCCCTTTTTTGCGGACTCCTCTTGCCCCTAAAGAGCTTGCTTGAGCTCTTCCTCAGCTGTGACCTCGGTTGCTAACTTGAGCGTCGGAGGGTCCTCACCGAAGCACCCCTCCGGTCTTGGGACTTTTTACAGGCCATCCAGCTCGGCGAGGATCCACTGATTAAGCAGTTCTTTTTTCCCGATGTTCAAGACCGGCGATCGGGTGTCATCAGATTGGTGCGCTAGGTAAGGGGAGAATAGGAGAATCGAGGTTCTGTGATACCTAGCCATGAACCCTTACTCCCTCTTCTTTCTTCATCAAGTCATGGTGGTGACACGAGCTCAAGATGCTTCCATTAATTGTCCGGTGGGGCTTCCCCCGCCGGTTAGGAAGCGGGAGGCCAATCCCCCTGCTGCCGATCCACCCATCACCTGTTCGCCATCGGAGGCAGCTGCCTTAGTCGAGCAGCTGGCGGTCCTAACTAAGCAAGTTCAGGCTCTCACTGCCGTGGTCCACGGACTTTAGCAACAACAGTCTGTGGCCACCCAGCATCAGACCGTTCCCCCTACTAGTCAACAGTCTGCAAGGGGAGGCTCTCCCCAGGGAGAGGTCGGTCGTCGCCGGGCATCCCCTAGGAGACCTCGTCACGAGCCCCTCAAGAGGCCGCGATCCCCTAACTGTGGCCCAAGCATGCCTCCACCGGAGCCGCGATGCTGGAGGAGCCGAAGCGGAAGTCTCATCTCTTGCATTCTTCCCGTCTTCTTCTTCTTCTTCTTCCTCGTCCTTCGAGTCATTCAGAAGGACCCCCGCAATCAATCGCCAGGTGGAGGATCGCCTGAATGAATATCGCCGGCGACTGGACGAGCTTACCGAGAGAATCAACAACCAATCGGAGGAGGACTTCGATACTCGCCCTCCCTACACCCGTCGGATATTGGAGGAGCTGGTACCTTCCAGATTCTGTTTACCTCAGATGGATCCGTACGATGGCACGACGGATCCTCTCAACCACCTTGAGAGTTACAAGGCCATGATGCAAGTTCAAGGAGCCACGGACGCCCTCTTGTGTAAGGTTTTCCCTGCCACCTTAAGGAAAGCTGCCCACACACCCGTCTGGCTCCCCACAGCATCGACTCTTTCTGGGAATTGGAGAGAGCTTTCTTGGCGCACTTTGACGCTTGCCGAAGGATCCCAAGGGTTGCTGACAGCCTCTTCTCCATGTGGCAGAAGTAAGGGGAGTCACTCCGAGATTTCATTGCCTGGTTTAAGACCGTCGCCTTTGAAGTCTATCATCTGGATGATGCGGTGGCAATGCTAGCACTAAAGCGAGGACTCCTTCCATCCCGCTTCACCTTCTCTTTGGACAAGAAGCCTCCCGGATCCTACTCCGACCTTCTCTTCTGAGCCCAGAAGTACATCCGCGTAGATGTGGCCGACCTCACCCGTAAAGAGTCCACCCGGTCCTCTAGCCAAAAGCCAGCCCGACCCGAGTCAAGTGGACCCCCTCACCACTAGCGGTCCGATCCGCCTCGCCGACCCAACAATAGGCACCGGAGCCTCGTCCCTATCGAGAGCGAGCTCACGCCCCTTCTTGCCCCTCGATCTCACATCCTTATGGAGATCGAGGGCGAGCTTTATCTCCAACGACCTCCTCCTATGAAGAAAGGTCCTCCCCGTGACAAGAGTCGTTATTACTGTTTTCATCGGGATTACGGCCACGACACCGACAGCTGCTACAGCCTGAAGCGTGCCATCGAGGAGCTCATCCAGCGGGGCTACCTCGGGAAATACGTCCAGAAGGCACCACCTCCAGTGCCAGCCCTCATGGGACCCTCGCCTGTTCAGGCCGCCGTCGATAACACCCCCACAGAGTGAACGGTCAGAATGGTGTCCTGAGGGGTAGCTCCTTCCCTCAAGCGGCCCAGGGAGGAGGGGGTAGCTGTTGTTGAAAATGTAAATAATGAAGGCATTGTCGTCTCCATGACAATCGCCAAACACCCTGTAAAAAAGATTTTAGTTGATAATGGCAGCTCAGTTGACATCCTCACTTATGATGCATTTGTTAGGATGTGTTTATCTGTTGACTCCCTCCAGCCCATGGCGGCTCCCTTAGTTGGGTTCACCGGAGACTCGGTGAGGGTCGAAGGCGAAATATCCTTGCCTATGATGGCTGGAACGCCACCATGCCATAGCACCGTCGTCGTGAAATTTTTGATCGTGAAGGTCCCCCTAGCATACAATGCCATTTTAGGGCGACCAGGCCTCAATCTTCTGGATGCAGTCATCTCCACCCGACGTCTACTCATACAGTTCCCCACTAGTGGAGGAGTTGGTGAGATGCGGGGCGAGACCAGCCCGGTCTTGCCTTGTTACCATGCAGCATCAAGTCCCCAGGAGGCCGAGCCGACTTTAGAGGCACCTGACCCCAGGGATTCCAGCAAAGGAGGAAAGCCGGCCGAGCAACTCCTAACCTTTCCCCTCGGGGACGACCCGGCAAAGACCGTGCGTATCGGCAGACTCCTTCCCCCGGAAGACCATGATCACCTTTTAACCTTCCTGCGGACCAACTCAGACGTTTTTGCATGGTCAGCATCCGACATGCCCGGCATCCCTCCAGAGGTGATCACCCACAAGCTCAATATCGACCCAAAGCACCATCCGGTCCGCCAAAGGAAGAGAAGCTTCACTCCCGAGCGGCAAAAAGATATCAATGAGGAGGTCAACAAGCTGCTCAGTGCCAGCCACATTCGAGAGGCGCATTACCTTAGCTGGCTGGCTAATGTGGTCATGGTGCGAAAGGCAAATGGGAGCTGAAAAATCTGCATCGACTTCACCAACCTCAACAAGGCGTGTCCAAAAGATAGTTTCCCCCTGTCGAGGATAGACCAGCTAGTGGATTCCACCTGCGGCCACGAGCTCCTCAGCTTTATGGACGCCTTCTCCGGATATAACCAAATAAGGATGGACCCCAGCGATAAAGAGCACACCTCCTTTGTGATGGAGAAAGGTATTTATTGCTACAAAGTGATGCCCTTCGGCCTCAAGAATGCGGGGGCAACCTATCAAAGGTTGATGAACAGGGCTTTCAAGATCAGCTGGGCTGGAACATGGAGGTCTATGTGGATGACATGCTGACCAAGAGCGCCCGCGCTTCTGACCACGTCTCTGACCTAGAAGAGACTTTCAACAACCTCCGTCGCTTTCAGGTCAGGCTAAATCCAAAGTGTGCCTTCGGGGTCACGACGGGCAAATTCCTGGGTTTTGTGGTGACTCAGCGAGGGATCGAAGCAAACCCAGAGAAAATCAGTGCCATCCTCAATATGAGGCCACCATCCAGCAAGAAGGACATGCAACGGCTAACGGGGAGGGTGGCAGCTCTAAGTTGTTTCCTCTCCAAATCAACCGAGAGGTGCTTGCCCTTCTTCAAGGCCCTGTGGAAAGTGAATAGCTTCGAGTGGACGGACGACTGCTAAAAAGCCTTCAATGGGCTGAAGGCGTTTCTGTCTTCCCCACCACTCCTGTCTAAGCCAAGGGATGGAGAGAGTCTTTTTCTCTACCTCGCCGCCTCTCTAGAGGCCGTTAGCTCAGTCTTGGTGCATCTCAATGCTGATGGAACCCAGAGGCCTATTTATTACGTGAGAAAGGTGCTTCATTACGTGGAGGTCAGGTACTCCAAGACAGAAGAAATCATCTTCGCCCTGATCATCTCCGCTCGACGTCTTTGCCCGTACTTTCAAGCCCATCCCATTGTGGTGCTCACGGACCAACCCCTACGAGCTATCCTGGCTCATCCGGACACCTCAGGCCACTCTCCAAGTGGGCCATCAAGCTGGGAAAGTTTGACCTCTCCTTTCAAGCGTGGCCAGCTCTGAAGTCCAAAGTCCTGGCTGATTTCCTGGTTGAGTGCACCTGGGCAGATGGGGCGACCGAGGAGGCTCCAGTGGAGCATCATGAGCCTGGGCTGAGCGACGATGGAGAGACCTGGATCCTCCATGTAGATGGAACATCAAACTCTCAGAGAAGCGGTGCCGACCTCATTCTTGCCAGACCAGGTGGAGAGAGAACAGAATGCACCCTGCGGTTTCTATTCAAAGCCACCAATAATCAAGCCGAGTACGAGGCCCTGCTGGCAGGATTAAGGCTAGCCCGAGAATTCGGAATAAGGCATCTCAGAACTTTCACCGACTCGCAACTCATCTCCAGACAAATCAACGGAGAGTACGAGACGCGTGACCCTGCTATGACCCAATATTTGGGCAAGGTTCGGCTCTTGGTCTCCCCGTTAGTTTATTTCAGCATCAACTACATTCTCCAGAGTGAGAACGCCAAGGCCGACACCCTTTCCCGCCTGGCTTCCTCCACCGACGGCATCACAAGGGACGCTTACATCGAATACCTAGAAAGACCCAGCATAGAAGATAATGAGGAAGTCCTCCTGCTTGCCCAAGAGCCGACATGGATGGATGCCTACGTCCGCTATCTCATAGACGGCACCCTCCCCGATGATTGCAACGAAACCAGGCTACTCAAGTGGAGGGCCTCCAAATTCATCCTCGTAGATGGATGTTTATACAGAAGGTCGTTCTCCTACCCCCTGCTCAAATGCATGGACCCGCCGACGCCGACTACATCCTCAGAGAAATCCACGAAGGTATCTGCGGAAATCACCTGGGGGGCAGGTCCCTAGCCCAAAAGGCCCTTCGTCAGGGATACTTCTGGCTCACTATAAGGGAGGACACTGCCAAATTGGTTCAGAAGTGCGATGGCTGCCAGCGCCATGCACACATCCAGCATCAGCCATCTGTCCCACTGAACCCGCTCTCGGTCCCTTGGCCTTTCGCTCAGTGGGGAATGGACATCCTCGGGCCATTCCCCCCAGCTTCGGAGCAGCGGGGATTTTTGCTAGTCGCCATACTACATCATCAAGTGGGTCGAGGTCGAGGCGTTGGCTAAGATCACCGAAAGTAAGGTCAAAGCTTTCTTCTGGAAGTCGATCATATACCGCTTTGGCCTACCTCACACCCTCACCACGGACAACAGCCGCTGGTTCAACAATTATGCATTCAAGGCTTTCTGCGACGAGCTAGGTATTCATCATCGATTCACCTATGTCGGTCACCCTTAGACCAACGGAGAGGCCGAGGTCATGAACCGTACTATTCTCAGAGGGCTCAGGACTCGGCTAGATGGATCCAAAGGTCGATGGGCAGAGGAGCTCCCCAGTGTGATATGGGCTTACCACATGACCCCCAGGGCCCCGACAGGCGAGACCCCCTTTAGTCTCATCTTCGGGTCCAAAGCTGTCATCCTCGTCAAGATCGGACTGCCCAGTCCGCGTGTGGAGTCCTTCAATGAGAAAAACAATTCCGCACTGATATGAGCCAACCTAGACTTCATCGACGAAGCGCATGACCGGGCGAGGCTACGTATGGCGACCTTCCGCCAGCGGGCAACCAAGTCCTACAATGTTCGAGTTCGTCACAAGGTTTTTTGACATGGAGATCTAGTTTTGAGAAAGGCCGAGGTATCCAAGCCTTCGGAGGGGGGCAAATTGTCCCCCAACTGGGAGGGTCCTTATTGTGTCGTTGAGACACTCCACCGAGGAGCATACAGACTAGAAGAACTCGACGGGCGACCCATTCCACGTACCTGGAACGTGGATAACCTTCATCAATATTATCAATGATGTATCCCCCCAGAGTACAAGTAATAAAGGGTCCTTTCCAGCACCACAACCTCTCCCTTGTATCCAAGGACTAGATCTCAGAAAATGAGCTCGCTAGCATCGCGGTCCACGGGACACCACTCGGCTCCGGTACGGAAGGTGCTCCTGAGTCGGTTAAGACCCTAAAGGCTCCATACTCGCCGAGTCGCCCCTCGGGCGGCACACAAACCCCCGAGGTGGTTCTAAAGGAACTCGTCGGCATTGCGGCCCACGGGATACCACTCGGCCCTGACACGGAGGTCCCCTGAGTCAGTTAAGACCCTAAAGGCTCCGTACCCGTCGAGTTACCCCTTGGACGGCACATAAACCCCCGAGACGGTTCTAAAGGAGCTAGCCGGCATCACGGTCCATGGGACACCACTCGGCTCTGACACTGAGGTGCTCCTGAGTCGGTTAAGACCCTAAAGGCTCCGTACCCGCCGAGTCATCCCTTGGACGACATACAAACCCTCGAGGTGGTTCTAAAGGAGCTCGCCAGCATTGCGGCCCACGGGACACCACTTGGCCCTGGCATGGAGGTGCCCCCGAGTCGGTTAAGACCCTAAAGGCTCCGTACCTATCGAGTCACCCCTCGGGTGGCACACAAACCCCCGAGGTGGTTCTAAAGGAGCTTGCGGCATCGCGGCCCATGGGACACCACTCGGCCCCAGCACGAAGGTGCCCCCGAGTCGGTTAAGACCCTAAAGGCTCCGTACTCACTGAGTCGCCCCTCGGATGGCACACAAACCCCTGAGGTGGTTCTAAAGGAGCTCACCGATATTGTGGCCCATGGGACACCACTCGGCTCCAGCACGGAGGTGCCTCCGAGTCTGTTAAGACCCTAAAGGCTTCGTACCTACGAATTGCCCCTCGGGCGGCACACAAACCCCCGAAGTGGTTCTAAAGGAGCTCGCCGGCATAGCGGCCCACGGGACACCACTCGGTCCCGGCACGGAGGTGCCCCCAAGTCGGTTAAGACCCTAAAGGCTCCGTACCCACCGAGTTGCCCCTCGAGCAGCACATAAACCTCCGAGGTGGTTATAAAGGAGCTTGCCGGCATCGTGGCCCGTGAGACACCACTCGGCTCCGGCACGGAGGTGCCCCTGAGTCAGTTAAGACCCTAAAGGCTCCATACCCGCCGAGTCACCCCTCGAGCGGCACACAAACCCCCGAGATGGTTCTAAAGGAGCTCGCCAGCATCGCGGCCCACGGGACACCACTCGGCCCCGACACGGAGGTGCCCCCGAATCGGTTAAGAACCTAAAGGCTCCGTACCCACCGAGTCGTCCCTCGGACGGCACACAAACCCCCAAGATGGTTCTAAAGGAGCTCACGGCATCGCGGCCTACGGGATACCACTCGGCCCTTGCATGGAAGTGCCCCTGAGTTGGTTAAGACCCTAAAGGCTTCGTACCCGCTAAATTGCCCCTCGGGCGGCACACAAACCCCCAAGGCAGTTCTAAAGGAGCTCGCCGGCATCGTGGCCTACGGACACCACTCGGCTCTGGTACGAAGGTGCCTTCGAGTCGGTTAAGACCCTAAAGGCTCCGTACCTATCGAGTCGCCCCTCGGATGGCACATAAACCCCCAAGGTAATTCTAAAGGAGCTCGTCGGCATCGTGGCCCACGAGACACCACTCGGCCCCGGTACGGAGGTGCTCCCGAGTCGGTTAAGACCCTAAAGGCTTTGTACCTATCGAGTTACCCCTCGGACGACATGTAAACCCCGAAGTGATTCTAAAGGAGCTCGCTGGCATCGCGGCCCATGGGACCCACTCGGCCCCGGCACGGAGGTGCCCCCGAGTCGATTAAGACTCTAAAGGCTCCGTACCCGCCGAGTTGCCCCCTGGGCGGCGCACAAACCTTCGGAGTGTTTCAAAAAGACTTCGCCAACACCGTAGCTAACAGAGAGCCGCTCGGCCTCGGCATGAAGTTGCCTCTGGATCATTCCAAGTCCTTAGAAGATCCTTGCGCGGATGAATCTCCCTTCAAATAGCCTGCGTAACTCAAGGCATCTTAAGCAGCCTTCCACACGGCTGGCTTATCTATCAAAGACGCATTCAAACATTGGCGAACCTAAGAACTATGACTCGGCCACGACATCATCAACATGCGCAATGCTCAGAAATAGAAAACATCTCAGAAGGAAGGTCCCTCCTCATTAATAGGTATGGGACTCGGCTTATCGTTAGCTGCAAAAGAAAATATTTGATCCAAAGGAAGGAAGAGACGAACGAGACAGAGCACAAAATATTTTCGCAAAAAGCTCTTTTTCATGGCCCGCCTCGATCACCGCCCTCTCCACGGCGACGGCTCTCTACGCAGCGGCAAGGGCCTCATTATGCGCCGCCTCGGCCTGTCCCTCGACATGTTGAAGCTAGCGAGCCAGCTCCTCCGACCGTGCCACGATGGCCTCCCATCTGGCCGAGACCAGCGCCAACTTGACCTCGGCTGCGGAGGCCCAGCTACCCTCGACTTCGGCCCGGCACTTCGCCTCCCTTATTCGGCCGCCCAGATTTTCCTCCCGGGCCTTGGCCTCATAATGAAGTTGAGCAAGGCTCTGAGACTGCGCCATGCTCTCCTTCTTATATTTGTCGGCCCGCGCCATGGACTTCACGAGCGCGTCCGTAGAGTGGGACAATGCTTCGCGAAGGGCCATCGCACCGTTGGCCATCTGCAGCAAAGAATGTGTTAATCGCAGAAAAACTGAGGCATCACAAAGCATATCCAAAAATGAAGAAAATCCAGAGGGTTACCTGGATGATGGAGACTATCACCATGTCCAAAATCGCGGAGTGGCTCTACCCCCGCATCTCCTCATCGGACTTGGCAGTCTGAACCCTTGACAAGAGTCGGGCAGCTTACTCGGCATCCACCATTGAACCAAGCCTGGGTGCTGGCCGCGCCGGCCCCTCCTACGGCCCTTCAACCCGAGGGCGAGTCGGGCAGCACGCTGATCACTGGGATGAGCTCTCTGACTCATCCCTATGCTTCCTGGCTGCTTCCGCCCCAGCCTCGGACCTTCTATCGACTGGCTCCCCCTCTCCGGTAGTTGGGGGAGTCCTCTCTGCCTTTGGCTCCACGGCAGCCAGAGGGCCAATAGCGATTGTAACCTGCCTCGCCTCGGGCGCGTCAGTGGCGGCAGGGGCTTTCTCCTCGAGATCCAAGATCACCACGGCTGCTTCAGTGGTGGCCGGGATCTCCCCTTCCTCTACTTCGGTCCCGACCGGCCTCGGGACCACTCCTCTAGCCAGCATTTCCTCGGCCAGCTCCTCCGCGGGCATTGGAGCCGCGGGAGCTTCAGCAACTTGAGTCAGCTTGGCCTGCTCCCTTTTTCGAGCCTTCTTCGCTGGCCTCACCGCTTCTCCTACCACCTGCCTCTTTTGCTGCAGGGCGGCTTCAAACTTGTTGGCGGAAAACCTCTTCGCTGCACCAAAAAATGATAAACGTCAGCAATAGTGTACAATAAACTTTGGGTCAAGACAGGAAGAGTCGAGCGTTGTGCTCACCAACCGCCAGGGCCAACTCGGCCTCAAACAAGTTCTCTCGGACAGGAGTTCCTTGTAGCCATGATTTGACAGGTGGACAGCTGGGTAAAGAGTTTCCTATCCCTCTCCCCCACGGCGGCATTATCATTAGAGCTGGTGTTCGGCTCTCTCCAATCAGCCCTCACCCCCTAGACATGGGCAAAAAGGAATCAAGATTTTTATCTCCTAATCTTGGACCGGAGACCTAAGGGGAAGGCTCTACCTGGCCTGGCGATAAATGCCCACCAGGCCCCCTCACCATGGTGGCGAAGCTTATAGAAAGCCCGAAATAGTGACAGTCCCGCTCGGGCCCCCTGGAAGCAGCAAAGAATGACAAAAGCGCAGATGATCCGAATTGAGTTCGGAGTCAACTGCGCCGGCACTAACCTATACCTATCTAAAAGGTTCAGAAAGGGAGGCGCAGCCCACACCGAAAAAACTCCTCATATAGAGCGACCCGATCGAGATGGACGGAGGTTACTCTATCTTCGGGCCCCAGTGCGGACAGGTGAATGAAACTGGGAACTATGTACCTAGCCCTGATGGCCTCCACATCCTCAGGGGTCATGGTTGAGGCCACTCCCGCCGGACCTGCTGGATCAAGGCCCACCGCCGAAGGTGGTACCGGATGATGGAAAGACACAAGAACTGCCCTAATAGGGGGAGTTGAGATGGATGGAGGTTCGGTCGCTGTCGGTCAATCACGGATGGTAATGCCACCCACCGGCCGAGGCACCTGGTTGACTGAGGGGGTTTGGTCTTCAATATCAGAATGGGAAGACTCTACTATGGGCCTCTTACCCTCCCTAACAGCACGACAGTCCATGGGTAAGATGAAGGATGAAACTAACCTGGGAATCAAAAGGAACCCAAAGATAGAAGGGCTCGGGTCGCAGAGGAACTCAAAGAAGAGAAAGCTGGAAGAAAGCGCTAGCAGTATAAAAGCTTTCCCTAGGCCCTCGAGACACTTTTATACCCCCCATCTCCAAACGGCGACGCCCGAGGCCTTGCCACGTGGAACACTTCTATTGCACCATGGTCTGTCCGCCGGCAATCTTGCCTACGCCCGAGACGTGCCGCTTTAATTTGTCCCGAGAAGAGTGATCTCCGACCAATCGCAGAGCATAGAAAGTGGAGAAGCAATGATAACCCCCACCTTTTTCCCAACCTTCGATGGGCGCCCTCCTCAAGGCGTCCGGCGCCAATGTCAGCTCCCACCTACTGCATGATTGTGAAAGATTTCTGAAGTGACACTGCCTCGGAAGAATGTGCCAGCTCACCGGTTATTGAAAGCGCACTGAGGAGCAATCATTTTTTGAATTTTTGCGCCCCTTTTGCCCAAAGGACAGCAGACGCGTGGCCCTCCATGCTTAGGGGCGGGGGGCATCTGATGTGGCTAATGCAACCACGAGGGAAATCATGGAAAAATCAAAAGCTTAAGCCGGCCAAGTCAGCCCTGACTCCTCAGTCGGCCTCGCTCGGCCCCAGCATCTCCAAGTTGGCCGAGTCGGCCCTGACCTTTCCTTGTCGGCCTCGCTCGGCCCTGGCATCTCCAAGCCGACCGAGTCAGCCCCGACCTTCCCTGGTCGGCCCCGCTCAGCCCCGGCATCTTCAAGCTGGCCAAGTCAGCCCCGACTCCTCAGTCGGCCCTGCTCAGCCCTGGCATCTCCAAGTCGGCCGAGTCGGCTCCGACCTTCCCTGGTCAGCCTCGCTCGGTCCTGGCATCTCCAAGCCGCCGAGTCGACCCCAACCTTCCCTGGTCGGCCCAGCTCGGCCTCGGCGTCTCCAAGCTGGCCAAGTCAGCCCCAACTCCTCAGTTGGCCCCGCTCGGCCCCGGCATCTCTAAGTTGGCCGAGTCAGCCCTGACCTTCCTTGGTCAGCCCCGCTCGGCCCCAGCATCTCCAAGTCGGTCAAGTCAGCCCCGACCTTCCCTGGTCGGCTCCGCTCGGTCCCGGCATCTCCAAGTGGTTAAGTCGGCCCCGACTCCTTAGTAGGCCCCGCTTGGCCCCAGCATCTCCAAGTCGGCCGAGTCGGCCCCGACCTTCTCTGGTCGGCCTCGCTCGGCCCGACGTCTCCAAGTCGACAGAGTCAGCCCCGACCTTCTTTGGTCGGCTCCGCTCTGCTCCGGCATCTCCAAGCCGGCCAAGTCGGCCCTGACTCCTCAGTCTGCCCCATTCAGCCCTGGCATCTCCAAGTTGGCCGAGTCGGCCCCGACCTTTCCTGGTCGGCCTCGTTCGGCCCCAGCATCTCTAAGCCAGCCGAGTCAGCCCTGGCCTTCCCTGGTCGGCCCCGGCATCTCCAAGCCGGCCGAGTTAGCCCCGACCTTCCCTGGTCGGCCTCGCTTAGCCCTGGCGTCTCCAAGCCTCGCTCAGCCCCGGTGTCTCCAAGCTGGCCGAGTCGGCCCCAACCTTCCTTGGTCGGCCCAGCTTGGCCCCGGCGTCTCCAGGCCGGCCAAGTCGGCCCCGCTCGGGCCCCGACATCTTCAAGTTGGCCGAGTCGGTCCCGACCTTCCCTAGTCGGCCCCGCTCAGCCCCCGGCGTCTCCAGGCCAGTCGAGTCGGCCCCGACTCCTCAGTCAGCCCGCTCGGTCTCGGCACTCCCAAGAGAGCCAAGGCGGCCCCGACTTTCTCGAGACGACCCCAGGACAGTCTTGGCCATTCAGGCTGCCATCCTTCTGACCCGCGCTGTCTGACATCACCAGGCCCAACTACCCACTAGCCACGCCGCCGATGGGACCAGACCTAATTACCCGTTAACTCCGCTAATTGATGAACTTGGCTCATGAACTGCCATTTTCCCCTCTCTGATGGGACATGACCTACCAACCGGCTCAGATTCATGCAACCCCCATGAAGCTCGTGGACATTCCTTTCTCACAGAACTCCACGTGGTTGTGCAGGTATCAACCACCTATAAAAGGGTAAGTCCACTCAAGGACCAGGCATGCAAACTTACATGCTCGTTACTATATCACCCAGAGAGGGATCCTCCCTTTTTGCGGACTCCTCTCGCCCCTAAAGAGCTCACTTGAGCTCTTCCACAACTGTGACCTCGGTTGCTGACTTGAGCGTCAGAGGGTCCTCACCGAAGCACTCCTCCGATCTTAAGACTTTTTGCAGGCCATCCGGCTCGGCAAGGATCCACTGATTAAGCAGTTCTCTTTTCCCAACATTCAAGACCGACGATCGGGTGTCATCTCCTGTTATGAATGTTGGGATATAAGTTTATCTCTTCATGAAAGTAATAATTTGTTGAACGTGGAATATAATAACCTATAATAATTTGGATTGTGGAGCAAAAGCAACACCAATACAATTTCCTATTGTTAAAGGTGCAAGCAGGAATTGGTATGTTGGTCCTAGGTGTTTAGTTGAAGTCCTTTTTATAAAAGATGATAGTCTCGATCATGATGATGCGTAAAGCTGAAATCGTTGAAGAGTGGATCATAAGAGCTGACTGAGCTGCTGTATTGATGGAGGAGGTTGATGACCCCCCCCCCCCCCCCCCCCCCAAAAAAAAAGGTCGAAGATATGCTATATAAGTTCATGGCATCGAGGGATCATGAAATTGTCAGGCAAAATGGCAAGAACAACAATCAAATACTTCAAAGGAAGGTGCTTGGATTGTGAGGCTACAAAGGGACCAGATTCTAACCCAATCACAATAGATTCAATACATATTTAAAGTCTTGTGAGTTTAGTTAGGTCTAATTAGTATTTGAAGGCATATGGTTTGGTCAAATTCAAAAATTAAACCTAATCTAAATTTTGGATGTGAGAAAGGTGGGAGTGGGGTGATATCGATGGTTATTTTTGTTACTATCTTTCACTTATGTTAAATGATTGGAATGAATTTATACTTTTGGACGACAAGTTTAGATTTAAAATTTTCTCAAATATATGATTCTAATTTCATATTGGTTTATAACTATATAGAATGCAAAAATAGAAAAAAATTATCTCATAATAAATTTAGTTATTTTTGAATTTAGCTAATATACCTCTGTCTTTAATGCTATGGGCCATAGTGTGACAGCGGTGCAACATCTTAACGAAAAAAGTTTTTTTTATTACAAACGGGCGATCACACTAGTCTAGTGTGAGTTAAGCCCAACATATTGGAGTACAAAATCTAAAGTAAACCCATAGGGCATAAATCACCTAGTTTTCAAGACCAAGGACCAGAATGATAAGCCACCCGGGCAGCTACCCATCAGCCGCTGAGTTAGCTTCCCGGTAGATATGTCGGACCTGGACACTGGAAACCTGATGGAGCAAAGACCTGATGTCACATAACAAAGGGTTAATAGGCAAAGGGTTGCCCATATCCTGCCGGAGCCAGCGTACCACTGTAGTAGAATCCCCCTTAATAATAAGACGACAAATACCCAGACTGCGGATAGCATAAGATATACCAGCCCACGCCGTATATAACTCAGCTAGCGGAACTGATAGGTCTAGAGAACCAAAACCACCAGCCGCAATCATCAACCGACTCGAGTCACGGATCACAAAAGCTGACCCAGCCAGATGACTTTGAACACTGCCGTCAAAGTTAATTTTGATAGAACCTAGTGGAGGGGGTTCCCAGGAGACAAATACCGTACGACGGTGCGCTGCCGAAGCAGCAGGGGAATCCTAAATGCTAAGTCTGTCAACATCAAGGTGAGACTGGTGGAGCAAGTACTCAGCAGAGAGTGACAAGGTAGTCCTGAGAATCTTGTGAGGAGGGTCACTCACATTAGAAAAAATTTTCCTATTCTGAGACAGCTAGACCTGATAAGCTATATAGGCAGTCAAAGAACTCAACCGACATATACCTCTCTGCACGTCCTGCCTAATCAATCTCAGAAAAGAAGTATGACAAGGGCCAGTACTATCACTCTAATGATGATTACCAGCTATCTGCCAGACTGGTCTGACTCTATCACAGGTGAAAATAGCGTGATCAGCAGTCTCCTCCTCCAGCCCGCATAAAGGGCACATAGGCTGGATTGCCATACCCCTACCCGAGAGAAGTGAGCAAGTAGGAAGGCAGTCCCAGGCTAGCTTCCAAATGAACAGCCGCACTCTATGGTGAGCGGGAAGCTTCCAAATCCAAGAGGCTTCCAGCTTTTGCCTAGACTGTGGCCTATACTCATGAATAAGATCCCCAATTGGAGCACGAGTCATATAGGATCTCCTCCAAAGTCTGAAGTCCGAAGCACAGTCTGATGTAAGAGGGATGGAAAGAATACGCTGAGAAAGCTCTAGCCCGAAGAGAGAGGTGACACGGGAGGTAAGCCAGCCAGTACGATCCTGAGCAATTAAGTCAGTGACTCTCATACCACTAGCCAGGTCAATGCTCACGAAGGTAGGCCATCGGGATAATGGAAGATCAGCCATCCACGTGTCCCTAATCACATCAACAGAAGCACCATCTCCAATCATCCATAAGACACGAGAAAGCATAGCCGGTGCATGACGACACACCTCTTTCCAGAAGAAAGAGTAGGCACGAGTAGGCTGGGGAGGTTTATAAGTTGTCCACTCACCATACTTAGCATGCATAAACGAGCTCCACAAGCAGTCTGGATCAAGCAAAAATCTCATCGCATGCTGAGTAGTCAACGCTTCTCTTCTCACATTGAGGGACTGGATCCCAAGCCCTCCCTCCGAAGTCGGCATACAAACAACATCCCAAGCCACCAGGTGGATCCCATGACCATCCTACATCGATCCCCAAAGGAAGTCTCTAAACCATCTCTCCATCCGCCTCAAGCAAGTCACCGGAATGGCTGCATTAGATAGAATATAGAGGGGAAGAGAAGTAAGCACCGAGCGAATGAGGGTGAGCCTGGCCATCATAGATAACCCAGTGACCTGCCATCCATCCAAACGATCACGGACTCGGCACTCAAGCTGAAGGAAGTCAGAACACTGCAGTCGTCTCCCTGTAATAGGAATACCCAGATAGGAAAGCCTATCAGCCTGAGCTGAGATCCCCAAAATTCGCTTGATGGTCTGCCTCAAAGAAGAGTTGGTCTTCGGACTGAAACAAATCATGGATTTATCTGGATTCACTTTCTGTCTAGAAGCCCTACAGTAAGACTGAATCACTGAAGCAAAAACTGTAGCTTACTAATAGTGGCCCTCCCCAGTAAGATACAGTCATCAGCAAATAGCAGGTGAGATAGCGAAGGCCCTTGGGGACCCACCCTGTAGGAAACAATAGCAGAGGCCTGTTGAGCCTGATGAAGAGCCCTAGAAAGAGCATCTGCTGAAAGGATGAAGAGGAAAGGTGAGAGGGGATAGCACTGCCTGAGACCAACAGCAGAATGGAAGTAGTTCGTCTGGCCCCCATTAATTATGATAGAGAAAGCCGGCCGCTGAATGCAGGTCCTGATCCAGTCAATAAAAGGCATGGCAAGCCCAAACTCCTGAAGAGCCCTGAAAAGGAATTCCCAACTCACTCTATCATAAGCTCTTTCCATATCCATCTTAATACCCATCAAACAGTGACGAGTAGGAGCTCTATGGATGTCATGCATTACCTCTTGAGCTAAGAGGACATTGTTAGAAATGCACCGTCCTCTGAGAAACGCCCTCTGCTCAGGAGAAATAATGCGGGGAATAACCGCTCTCAGCCGAGAAACTAGGAGGCGAGCGCAAATCTTATATAGGGTGATGCATAGATTGATAGGACGGAAGTGCTGAGGCTTGGAAGCATCAGATCGTTTTGGCACTAGGGCTATAAGAGTCCGATTCCAATCAGAGGGAAGAGAGTTGGCTTGAAAGACAAGCTGGATGGCCTGTAAAACATCCTGTCTCACAATGGCCCAATAGTAACAAAGAAGAAGGGGGGAAACCCATCAGGTCCCGAGGCCTTATCAGGACCAAGGTTCCATAAAGCCTCCCGAATCTCCTCAGAAGAAATTGGCCTAGTAAGATAGCCGTTCTCAGCCTCAATGACTTTAGAGGGGGTAGGAACAGAACACACAGGGAACCCGGCCCCCGAGATCTTAGTCCACCGAGAGCGAAAGAATTGAATAAGCTGGTCCCCAATGACCTCAATGTTGTCCTGGACAGTACCCTCCTCATCAACAAGTCGCCGAATCTGGTTCACCGCACGGCGCTTTAATGTAGCCTGATGAAAAAATCTAGTGTTCTGATCACCCTCTTTGATCCACTGAATACGGGACCTCTACCTCTAGAAGATCTCCTGCTGCCGGAGGAGAGAGTGGTGGATAGTAAGGCTGGACCGAAGAACAGTAAGGTTAGAATCATGAAGATAGCCATGCCGATCTTCCTTGTCCTGGAAAGAAGCAGTAGTGTTCTCAATATGCTCAATTTTCCTAAAAATGTCATCGACCTCTTCTCTATTCCATCTGGATAGTCGGCGTCTTGCCAGCTCAAGACGACGAGATAATCTATAAGTAGCATTCCCTCTAACTGGGGTGTGCCAGATCTGAGAAATTAAGGAGTGGGCTGCAGAATAAGAAGTCCAAAATGTCTCAAATTTAAACTGACCCTTTCTCTGAATAGCTACATCAGTAGTTATTAAGATTGGGCAATGATCAGAGGCGATCCTAGAAAGATGTGTGACAATGGTAGAAGGAAAGGACTGAATCCAATTGATCGTGGCAAGACCCTGTCCAACCGTTCCGACACTCTAGCAGAGCCATGACGGTTATTGCACCAGGTAAATTGGGCACCCTGGAATCCCAGATCCAGCAGATTAGCAGAGGCTATGAAAGTTCGAAACTCAGAAATACCAGCATTCTCCACAAACTGCCTATCCCCTCTCTTCTCATTAGCCTCCACAATACAATTAAAATCACCAGCACACAGGGCAGGAATGCCCTGAGAAAGCAAAGACAGGATCTCGTCCCAAAGAACCCTGCGAATCTAAAAATCCGTACTTGCATAAACACCTGACAGGAGCCACGGGGCCAACGAACCTTCTGAAATAACCAGGGCAACTGCAACCACAGAGATGAAAAGCATCGACTCTAATATTAGCAGACCTCCACAACACTATGATGCCTCCAGATAGACCCTGAGACTCAATAGCATAAGAAGACCAGGATCTAGATATCTGTCTTCTAACATAAGCCAGACTGTCACCAGACAAGCGAGTCTCCAACAAGACACAAATATCATAAGAATGAAGCTGCATCAGTCTCCCAAAAGAGGAGCGAAACGAAGGTTTCAGGGCTCCTCTAACATTCCATATATTCAGAAGGGGGGGCACCACTTCCACTGACATCTTAGCATCAGGTGAACAACTTACAGGGATCACTCTCTCCAAGGGACGCTGATCCAAACTATCCATAACTTCCATAGTGGCCTTAGTCTGAATGGCCTTCTTAAGTAGAGAAACAACAGAGTCATGGGACCGGTTCTCCTCCTGCATCGGCAGAGGGGTCTCAGTGGGACCAACTAAGGCAGGACCCATAGTAGTCCGATTAGCCTTAGGTCCGTTACCCAGAAAGGAAACAGGCCCATACAGTTCAACCATGGGCGCTGAGAAAGTGAAAGAGGAGTGTCCCGCACTTTTACCAGAAACTTTCCCTTTTCCTTTCGAAGTATTGGATACAACCCTAGGGGCCATAGCTTCAACAAGCCGAGCCCGCTTGAGTGGGGCTGGATTAGCTTCTTTTCGACCCCTCGGCCTTCCAGCCCATTTGTCAGAGCCTAGTAGAGTAAAAGGGTTAACCACTGTAGTCCCAAAATTTTGTTTCAGAGGGGTTTTAGTCCTAGACACAGTCTCAGCTAGAACCGGCATGGCACTCCCCTTCACAGCCTTCTCAGCCATCAGTGACTCTGGCACAACAGGAGAGCCCCCCTCTGAGACACAAAGCCCGACACTGCCAGACCCCTGAGACACCCCCAACTGCATCTTCCGACCTTCAGTAACCAGCTGCTCAGGGCAAAGGCCATCAGTTCCCAATGCAGCAGACCTCCTCCCAGACTGCCGACGGGCCAGCTTCTTCAGAGACTACCAACCATCAGAAGAACCAGTTGAAGTCTGCTGGACCTTAGAAGTAGAAGCAACATCCGGAGGGGAGCACTGCCGACGAAGGGCAGCCATCCACGGCCCAAACACTAGGCTATCAGGGGAGGGAACACCAGGTGGGGAAGGAGGACAGTTGCCAGATGGGTGCACCGATCCGCAAGCAGCACAAATACCATCCAGGTGTTCGTAAAGGAAATGTTGCCAGAATGCCAAAGCGGAGCCACTCACTCTCGCTCCCGGCCTCAGGGGTTTGCTCAGATCCACCCTGACACATGCACGAGCAAACCCCCCCTACCTTTCCCTAGTCGCTGCATCTATGAACTGGAAACCACCAGCAACGGAGAGGATGGAGCTGATGATCTCCTCTGACAATACTCAATTGGAAGCAGAGGCAGTCTAATCCAAACCAAAGCAAAGGCCAGTGAGCCTTCCGAAGGCACAAACTGAGGACACCATTCCTCCAAAGCTATCAGCTGACCATTGGCCATCCATGGCCTACCAAGAACAAGCTCCTTTGCAGTAGGGTCAGAGAATCGAAATAGATGGTGGCGGTGGGCCAAGCAGACAGACTCCACCTCACTGGGAATCCCTACTCGATGGAATTCCTGCACAATTTCCTCAAACGGCACCCAGCGTAGGAGACTCCACACAATCACCGCTCTCATCCTCCAATCTGAAGTCTCGGCCCCCAAAGTCTGGGCCAGAACCTGGATGACCTCTAGATACCGCCGTTCCAGGGCTTCAATTTTGCCGAAGAGAGTGAAGAAGCCACCTACTCAAACCGGCCTTCGACCACACGATTCCAAGCCCTCGCCTTAGTCTTGACTCCATCCGAGACTGCAGGGTTAACGATCGGGTGGGAGCCATCATCCACCGGAAGCTCAAAGTTCAGCAACGACGATCACCGGATATCCGCCGCCAAGGATCTGATAGCATGAATCTTGAAGCAAACATTGAAACAGAACACTCCGTTGCCAGAAGCACGATTCCTAAAGCATGGCACCTGGCCATCCTTTACTATACTATTCTTTCACCTGATTTTTTTTTACATCAAGTATGATGCAAGATGCGTGTGCATCGTGCATGTATGAAACTGTATATGCATTAAAAATATATATATATTTTTCATTGTATACACGATTAATTATCATGCATGATGAGCATGATTTTTTCATCGAATACTGTGTAAAAAAAGTTTTTTTTAACTTTAAAATATCAAAAGGTCAGCAATGGGCCGAATGGTGTTCCGTTTGGGTTCACAGAAAAGTCTTTGTACACCGCCCCCGGTGCAGCAAGTCCTACGTGGGCTGCACCACTTTTTTTTATTGGTCCACATGGATCCCATGTGGCCTGACACGATGAGACAGAATAGCAGGGAGATAATATTACTTTTTGATCGTACATCCATTAAAAGTTGTTTAGCCTTTCACCATTGGTGTGCAGATAAAAATGCCCTTTTCCTCCAACCTACTTCAACCCACCATCTTATTGGAAGAGAGGAATGGATCATCGGAGTGAGGATACCAAAGACGTCGAGGGCATCGACGGCGTCTTCGGCGTGGGAATCCTTCGGGCGAGCAACCCTCTCCTTCTTCGCGTGGACCACCGGGTTCGCGTTGATCAACCCTAGCGTCTTCTCTTCCTTGCTAACTTCCCTTCCCCCTCCTTCTCTCGCTCGCTTCTTCCACCACAGTCAAAGCTCACCCTGGTTCAAAACCCATGACACCCTAGTTGGAAACCCACGACACCCTAGTTCAAAACCTTAAGAAAAAGCATCAGTTCAAAACCCACGACACCCTAGTTCAAAACCCACGATACCCTAGTTCAAAACCTTAAGACAAAGCATCAGTTCAAAACCCACGACACCCTAGTTGGAAACCCACGATACCCTAATTCAAAACCCACAACACCCTAGTTCAAAACCTTAAGACAAAGCATCAGTTTAAAACCCACGATACCCTAGTTCAAAACCCACGATACCCTATTTCAAAACCCAAGACACCCTAGTTCAAAACCCACGACACCCTATTTCAAAACCCACGGCACCCTAGTTCAAAACCTTAAGATAAAGCATCAGTTCAAAACCCACGACACCCTAGTTCGAAACTCACGACACCCTAGTTCAAAACCCACGATACCCTAGCTCAAAACCTTAAGACAAAGCATCAGTTCAAAACCCACGACACCCTAGTTGGAAACCCACGATACCCTAGTTCAAAACCCATGACACCCTAGTTCAAAACCTTAAGATAAAGCATCAGTTCAAAACCCACGACACCCTAGTTCAAAACCCATGACACCCTAGTCTTAAGGTTTTGAACTAGGGTGTCGTGGGTTTTGAAATAGGGTGTCGTGGGTTTTGAACTAGGGTGTCGTGGGTTTTAAACTGATGCTTTGTCTTAAGGTTTTGAACTAGGGTGTCGTGGGTTTTGAACTAGGGTGTCGTGGGTTTCTAACTAGGGTGTCGTGGGTTTTGAACTAATGCTTTGTCTTAAGATTTTGACTAGAGTGTCATGGGTTTTGAATTAGGGTGTCATGGGTTTTGAACTAGGGTGTCGTGGGTTTTGAACTGATGCTTTGTCCTAAGATTTTGAACTAGGGTGTCGTGGGTTTTGAACTAGGGTGTCGTGGGTTTTGAACTAAGGTGTCGTGGGTTTCTAACTAGGGTGTCGTGGGTTTTGAACTGATGCTTTGTCTTAAGGTTTTGAACTAGGGTGTCATGGGTTTTGAAATAGGGTGTCGTGGGTTTTGAACTGATGCTTTGTCTTAAGGTTTTGAACTAGGGTGTCATGGGTTTTGAACTAGGGTGTCGTGGGTTTCCAACTAGGGTGTCGTGGGTTTTGAGCTGATGCTTTGTCTTAAGGTTTTGAACTAGGGTGTCGTGGGTTTTGAACTAGGGTGTCGTGAGTTTTGAACTGATGCTTTGTCTTAAGGTTTTGAACTAGGGTGTCATGGGTTATGAACTAGGGTGTCGTGGGTTTTGAACTAGGGTGTCGTGGGTTTTGAACTGATGCTTTGTCTTAAGGTTTTAAACTAGGGTGTCGTGGGTTATGAACTAGGGTGTCGTGTGTTTTGAACTATGGTGTCGTGGGTTTCTAACTAGGGTGTCATGGGTTTTGAACTAATGCTTTGTCTTAAGGTTTTGAACTAGGGTGTCGTGGGTTATGAACTAGGGTGTCGTGTGTTTTGAACTAGGGTGTCGTGGGTTTCCAACTAAGGTGTCGTGGGTTTTGAACTGATGCTTTGTCTTAAGGTTTTGAACTAGGGTGTCATGGGTTTTGAAATAGGGTGTCGTGGGTTTTGAACAGGGTGTCGTGGGTTTTGAACTGATGCTTTATCTTAAGGTTTTGAACTAGGGTGTCGTGGGTTTTGAACTAGGGTGTCGTGGGTTTCCAACTAGGGTGTCGTGGGTTTTGAACTGATGCTTTGTCTTAAGGTTTTGAACTAGGATGTCGTGGGTTTTGAACTGATGATTTGTCTTAAGGTTTTGAACTAGGATGTCTTGGGTTATGAACTAGGGTGTCGTGGGTTTTTGTTGGCTTATGGGGGCCAGCGTCTCCCTTGTGATTCGCTGCCATGGGCTTATGGGGGCCCACATATGGCATCGGTGCTTGACAGCCCAACCAATCGGTGCGTGCCACGTAGACGCACTGCGAAGCCCCTCATGTCCGCCCGTCGCTTAGCGTGGGGTTCTGCGCTGCCGTTGTGAACTGTGGGGGGTGCCCTGCAGGAATCAGCCTTGGGGCTTAAGGAAATAAAGTATGGCCTTTACTGATAGCTATAGCTTTTGGTAAGATGGTAAGGGGCTTGATCCTAAAACCTAATTATTGACCTAATTATTGATTTTGATGATTAATAAAAGATTTGAGTATATTAATTTTATTACTAATATATTTAACAAGTGTTTCAGGGCTTAAAAATCTTTGATCAATCAAAAGACATAAAGAAACGTGTTTTGAATCAATTGCCAAAAGAAAGTTTCAAAATTCAGAGCCTGGAGTCGACACCTGGGAGATCTGGAGCCGACCCCATGGCCAATCAAATGTCTTTCTGATTTTTGGTACGGTCTGGAGCCGACACCCAAAGTTTCGGAGTAGATACTTACAGTGTCTGGAGCCGACTTCGATGCGGGAACAGAACGTGTATTTTTTGACTACTCTGAGCCGACACTTATAGTCTTTCAGAGTCGACTCCCGAATGTGGCGAGTCGACACTCAACTTTTTCAGAGCCGACTCCTTAACGAACTCTTTACTTTCTATTTTTGGATAACCGACTTGGAGCCGATACCTGAAAAGTTGGAGCCGACTCCAACCTGTCAGGAATGGATTTTTAAAATGCCGGATCAGCTCAAACGATAATATTTTTGTTTCACCTAACTTCTAATGGATATATTTTGTATGAACAAACTTTTCAGGTACATTCCAATGGCTAGTTTCTCACCAAAAATATGGATTAAGAGAAATCTATAAAAGGGGGAGAACACTCGTTTGAAAAAAAGGAAAAAAACAGAGTGAAAACAAATTAAAAATCCGAGAAGTCTTGAGCTTGAAATCAAAGAGAAAAGAGTCCAAGTTCAAATCCATCTACTCTAGAAAGCTCAAAGAGAAATCCAAGGCATTCAAAATAAAAAATCGGAGGATTTCCCAAAAAGAAGAAAAAGAAGCCAAAAGCCCTGTTCTGTGATTTTTCAACTTCTCATCTGCAACATTTGCAAAGAATTCGAGCTGAGGCCTGATTCAACATCTCCAAAGAGAAGAGGAAAAGAAGAAAAGCTCAAATCCAATCTACTTCAAACAGGCTTTTCTAATCTTGTTCATTTACATTAAATATTTGCTCATTTAAGGAGCTGTTTGTTATTGTAAACACTTTTTTTACTTATTTTTGCTAATTCAATCAGGGGGATTGAATTAGTGGAGGTAGTATACCTCGGGGCAAGATAGATTAGCTTATGTTTGGGTTTTATGCTGGTGAGCCCGAAAACCAGCTGGGTTCGTTATGATCCAGGGGAAAACAACAAGTTCTGAGTTGTGAGCTTGTAAAACAACTCGACTGTAATCAAGAGGATTATAGTGTGGACCCAAGTGGATCTTGAGAGTGGACGTAGGTGTTGGATACACCGAACCACTATAAAATCTTTGTGTTTGCTGTGCTTTGATTGTCTCTCTTTCTATCTCTTTGTTTGTGATTAATATTCGCTTTGCACTTAATTTTATTTATCTCAAAGCCAATCGTTTTCAAAGATTAAATTTTTTAAGAACCCAATTAACCCCCCCTTTTGGGTTGCCATTTGGGCCAACAATTGGTATCAGAGCAAGTGCTCATTTGAATTTGGTCTAACGATCAAGAGCTAAATATCCAAATGGCAGCTCAAGCTAGTTCATCTTATTTAGAAGGTCAATCTACTAATCGACCTCCTTTGTTTAATGAAACTAATTATGGTTATTGGAAAGCTAGGATGAAAATTTTTATTCAAGCACTTGATTATGACTTATGGGGTATCGTAGTTAATGGTCCACACACACCCACAATCATAGTAGATAACATGGTGATTCCTAAGCCAAAACGGAATAGGATGAACATAATAAAAATTGGCATAACTTAATGCCAAGGATATGAATGTTTTATATTGTTCATTAGATGCAATGAATTTAATCAAATTTCTACATGTATTTCCATGAAAGAAATTTGGGATAGATTAGAGGTTACCCATGAGGGTACAAATCAAGTTAAAGAATCAAAGATTAATATTTTAGTGCATAAATATGAATTGTTCAGCATAGAATAAACTGAAACCATCACATGCATGTACACAAGATTCACTGATATTGTAAATGGTTTGAAAAGTCTTGGTAAGACTTACACTAACTCTGATTTGGTTCGTAAAATTCTTAGGTCACTTCCAAGATCATGGGAAGCGAAGGTGACTGCTATCCAAGAAGCCAAGGACCTAAATGTTTTACCTTTGGAAGAGCTACTTGGATCCTTGATGACTCATGAGCTAACCATGAAACAACATCAACATGAGGAAGTCAAGAAGAAGAAGACAATTGCTCTTAAAGCTGCAGAAAGTGAGGAGAGCTGCAGTGATGATGATGATGATGAAGAGACTGCACTCATTGCTAGAAAATTTAAGAAATTCATGCAAATAAGGAGCCCCTTCCACAAGAAAAAATTTGGAACAAAAATGGAAGGAGAAAAAGAGAAAGAGAAGGACAAAGAAAAAGAGAAAGAGCCCTTGATTTGTTATGAGTGCAAGAAACCAGGGCATTTCAGATATGATTGTCCTCAATTAAAGAAAGTTTACAAGAAGAAGAAGAAAGCCTATGTTGCAACCTGGGGTGATAGCGAAGAATCCTCTTCCGAGGAGGAATAAAAGGAAGTTGCCAACATTTGCTTTATGGCGAATGACAATGAGGTAAGTACTGAAATCCTTTATGATGATTTTATATTTGATGAATTATATGAAGCTTTCAATGAATTAATAAGTGATTTTAAGGTTCTGAAAAAGAAGAACAAATCTTTAAAAATTGACAATTTAAATCTTGCCAAAGAGAAGGATAAATTAGTCCATGAAGTTGAAAAATTGAAATCAGAAAATGAAGTTTTGATTGAAGAAAAGGATCAATTTCCAAAGAAAATGATAGATTAAAGAAGGAAGTTGAAAATATAAAAATATTGTTGATAAATTTACATATAGTTCTGAAAAACTTAATTTATTATTGAGTAATCAAAGAGCTATATTTGATAAGGCTGAATTAGGTTATAGACCTAACATAAAACAAAAATATGTCAAAAACTTCTTTAGAAAGAATAAGATAAAGATGAAGTTTTATGTCATTATTGTAACAAGAAAGGCCACAAATCCTATGAATGTAATGCAAGAAAAGCAACAAGAAATTAATTGCTAAAGGAAAGAAAATATGGGTTCCAAAAGGAACTATCTTTATTGCTACTAACCATGAAGGACCAAAGAAGGCTTGGGTACCTAAATATAAGATTTGATCATTTTTGCAGGAGTGTCTTGCGGCCAAAAGATCAAAGCAAAAGTGGTATCTCGATAGTGGCTACTCAAGACACATGACGGGTGACAAGGATCAATTCATCACCCTTGAAAGCAAAAGAGGAGGAGTTGTTACGTTTGGTGACAATGGCAAAGGCCAGATCATGGGGTTTGGTAAAATTCAAATAACTCTCTTCACATTTATTGAAAATGTCCTATATGTTAATGGTTTGAAGCATAATCTAATTAGTATTAGCCAATTGTGTGATAAAGGTTTCAAAGTATCATTTGAAGCTTCTATTTGCACTGTTTCTAATCCCATTGATAATAGCATTATATTTACTGGAAATAGAAATGGCAATGTATACTTGATTGATTTAGATAATTTGTCTACTGGTAATCATTGCTTATTTGCTAATAATGCTAATATAAATGAGATTGGATGGCTGTGACATCGTAGATTAGGTTATGCAAGCACACACCTAATTTCAAAATTAATTAGAATGGATTTAGTAAAAGGTCTTCCACAACTAGATTTTGAAAATAACAAAATTTGTGATGCATGTCAATTTGGAAAGCAAACTAGAAACTCTTTCAAAACTAAAAACATTGTTCCACTTCTAGGCCACTTGAACTACTTCACATGGATCTCTTCGGACCTATTAGAACCACTAGTCTAGAAGGAAAGAAATATGGTATTGTGATTATAGATGATTATTCTAGATACACTTGGGTATTATTTTTAGCTCATAAAGATGAGACCTTTCCATTATTTTTGAAATTCTTTAAGAAAGTTGTTGGCCCAGATGGCAACCCAAGAGGGGGGGGGGGGGTGAATTGGGTTATTTAAAAAATTTTTAACCTTTTAACAACTAGTGCTTGGAGATAGATGAAATTCAATGCGAATGTTAAGTACAACCAAGGAGATAGAGAAAGAGATAATCAAAGCACGGCAAACACAAAGGTTTTATAGTGGTTCGGTGTATCCAACACCTACGTCCACTCCCAAGATCTACTTGGGTCTACACTATAATCCTCTTGATTACAGTCGAGTTGTTTTACAAGATCACAACTCAAACTTATTATTTTCCAGGGATCACAACGAACCCAGCCGGTTTTCCAGGCTCACCAGCACAAAACCCTAAACTCAAGCTAATCTAGCTTGACCCGAGGTATACTACCTCCACTAGTTCAATCCCCTGATAGAACTAGCACAAACAAGAAAGAATAATGTTTTTCAATAATACAAAGCTCCTCAAATGAGCGAATTCAAAATGAATAAGCAAGGTTAGAAAAGCCTGTTTTGAAGATTATTGGATTTGAGCTTTTCTTCTTTTCCTCTTCTCTGGAGATGTTGAATCAGGCCTCAACTTTGATTCATTGCAAATGTTGTAGATGAGAAGTTGAGAAAACAAAACTTTTTCTTCTATTTTTGGAAATCCTCAGATTTTTCCAATATGAGCGCCTGAGATTTCTCTTTGAGCTTTTTGGAGTGGAAGGATATGAGTTTGGATACTTTTCTCTTTGATTTCAAGCTCAAGACTTCTCAGATTTTTGATTTGTATTCACTTCGATTTTTCCTTTTTTTTAACGAGCTTTCTCCCCTTTTTATAGATTTCCTTTAATCCATTTTTGGTGAGAAAACTAGCCATTGGAATGTACCTGGAAAGTTTTCCAAACAAAATATATCCGTTAGAAGTTAGGTAAAGAGAAAATATTACCGTTAGAGCTGATCTAGCATTTTAAATTTTCGTTCCAGATAGGTTAGAGTCGGCTCCAACTTTTCAGGTGTCGGTTCCAAGTTGTTTATCCAAAAATAGAAAGTTCTGAGTTCATCGAGGAGTCAGCTCGAAAAAGTTAGGTGTCGGCTCGCCATACTCAGGTGTCGGCTCCAAAAGACTGTAAGTGTCAGCTCCGAGGTAGTCAAAAATCAAACGTTCTATCCCCGCATCAGAGTCGGCTCCAGATACTGTAAGTGTCGACCCGAAACTCTGGGTATCGGCTCCGAAACTCTAGGTGTCGGCTCTGGACCATATTAAAAATTAGAAGAATATTTGACTGGTCATGGGGTCGGCTCCAGCATTCCTAGGTGTCGACTCCAGGCTCTGAAACTTTGAAACTTATGTTTTGCAATGATTTAAAACACGTTTCTGCAGCCTTATCATCATTTTTAACCTTTTAATAACTATGTGCTTGGAGATAGATGAAATTCAATGCGAATGTTAAGTACAACCAAGGAGATAGAGAAAGAGATAATCAAAGCACGGCAAACACAAAGGTTTTATAGTGGTTCGGTGTATCCAACACCAACGTCCACTCCCAAGATCTACTTGGGTCCACACTATAATCCTCTTGATTACAGTCGAGTTATTTTACAAGATCACAACTCAAACTTATTGTTTCCCAGGGATCACAACGAACCCAGCCGATTTTCTGGGCTCACCAGCACAAAACCCTAAACTCAAGCTAATCTAGATTGACCCGAGGTATACTACCTCCAATAGTTCAATCCCCTTGATAGAACTAGCACAAACAAGAAAGAATAATGTTTTTCAATAATACAAAGCTCCTCAAATGAGCGAATATTCAAAATGAATAAGCAAGATTAGAAAAGCCTGTTTTGAAGATTGTTGGATTTGAGCTTTTCTTCTTTTCTTCTTTTCCTCTTCTCTCTGGAGATGTTGAATCAGGCCTCAGCTTTGATTCATTGCAAATTTTGCAGATGAGAAGTTGAGAAAATAGAGCTTTTCTTCTATTTTTGGGAATCCTCCAATTTTTCCAATATGAGCACCTGGGATTTCTCTTTGAGCTTTTTGGAGTGGAAGGATTTGAGTTTGGATACTTTTCTCTTTGATTTCAGGCTCAAGACTTCTCGGATTTTTGATTTGTATTCACTTCGATGTTTTCATTTTTTTAAAACGAGCTTTCTCCCCCTTTTATAGATTTCCTTTAATCCATTTTTGATGAGAAAACTAGCCGTTGGAATGTACTTGGAAAGTTTTTCCAAACAAAATATATCAGTTAGAAGTTAGGTAAAGAGAAAATATTACCATTAGAGCTGATCTGGCATTTTAAATTTTCGTTCCAGATAGGTTGGAGTTGGCTCCAACTTTTCAGGTGTCGGCTCCAAGTCGTTTATCCAAAAATAGAAAGTTCTGAGTTCGTCGAGGAGTCGCTTGAAAAAGTTAGGTGTCGGCTCGCCATACTCAGGTGTCGGCTCCAAAAGACTATCCCCGCATCATAGTCGGCTCCAGACACTGTAAGTGTCGACTCACTGTCCATCACAACAATGTCTCGCTCGGAGACATACTCAAATCGGCCGTTTTTGGAAATAATATTCTACTGCAAATATTGTGAAGTAATCTTAGTTCCAAGGGCAGTTGATTAGCCCTAATCTCCTCAAATTCTGGAACTTCTCTGCCTAACATCCTCGATAGAGCAGCTGACCTCTCACTGTGGATGTCGGAAACTAATCCAGTAATGGGAATGTTAAGGAGGTTTCCTAATTTCTGAAAAGTGAGATGGATTATTTTACCTCTGACTGAGCTCACGATTCCACCGTCACCTCTCGACAGATTGAAATAGAATTGCTTGACAAGAGCTGAATATGTAGGAACATCTAGAAAACACACTTTATCCCAGCCCAGTTCCTTGATTTGATTCCCAATAGAGAAGCCCTCGGATTGAAAGAACTCGAAATCAACTTTCCTACCCATAGTTATCACTCTCCTTGCTAGGGTATCTACCTGAGGTGATGAATGGTTTGGATTGTCCGAAGCAGTTGAAGAAGAATCACTCAGAGACGGCTCACGCACGAGTCATCTTGCCGATCATTTTCCGGTTGCTACGGGCACTCCAAGCACTGATCCTCTCCTCTTAGGTGCCATTAATCCTTAGGAAGGCTTGAATAGGGTGGAATTAGAGATGGGGAGGCTTTAAGAGTTTGGGAAGTGTTTGAAAGGAATTTGAAAAGAGATGAAATGACGAGGTGTCGACTCTGCCCTAATAAAGTCGATTTGGGACCCCCAGGTGTCGACTCCCGCAAAGTTAGGTGTCGACTCCAAATCGCCAACACAGTCAGCGCTCGAACTAGAGTCGGCTCCACTTATACAGGTGTCGGCTCCAAGGTCAGGGACCGAGAGCGACACAGACAAGGTGTCGACTCCTCAAACTGAGGTGTCGACTCCACTGACAGTTTCAGAGAAAAATAATTGAGATTCAAATAACTAAAACTTGTCACAATAGGTTCAATAAAATTTTGAAAAAATCTTTGGAATATGAGGAACAAATTGCTCATGTGACTAGATAATTTGTCCTTAAAATTATGAAGGAAATATCAAGAAATTAATAGAAATCTAGATAGTCATTCCTTAGAGTTTCAAAATCATTCCAAAGGGTCACAAATCCCTAATTCACCTCTAAGATAACAAAATCTTTCTTCACTCAATGGTTTTGTAAATATATCAACTAATTATTCTTCAGTATTAACATAATCAAGACAAATTTCATTATTAGCTACATGTTCTCTTATAAAGTGATATCTAATTTCAATGTGTTTTGTTTTTGAATGTTGAATTGGATTTTTAGTTAAATTAATTGCACTTGTGTAATCACATCTAATTGGAGTTTTATCAAGTGTTATGCCATAGTTTCAAGTTGTCTCTTAATCCAAAGGATTTGAGCACAGCAACTTCCAGCTGCAACATATTCTGCTTCAGCAGTTGATAATGCAACCAAATTTTGCTTTTTACTAAACCAAGAGATTAAGTTACATCCTAAAAATTGACATGCACCACTTGTGCTTTTTCTATCTAATTACATCCAGCATAGTCGGAATCAGAATATGCAATTAAGTTTAATGTTGAGTCTATAGAATACCATAAACCTACATTTTTAGTTCCACTTAAATATCTTAAGATTCTTTTTACAGCAATTAAGTGAGATTCTTTAGGTTCAGATTGAAATCTAGCGCATAGACAAACAGCAAACATGATATTTGGTCTACTAGCTGTTAAGTAAAGAAGAGATCCGATCATACCTCTGTAATATTTTTGATCTACTTTCTTACCATCTTCATCTTTGTCCAATTTGCATGAAGGGCTCATAGGTGTTCCAAGTGGTTTGATTGACTCCATTCCAAACTTCTTGAGAAGTTCTTTTGTGTATTTTACTTGATTGATGAAAATTCCCTCTTTGCTTTGCTTGATTTGAAGTCCTAGGAAGAAATTGAGTTCTCCCATCATGCTCATCTCAAACTCACACTGCATTAACTTAGCAAATTCTTGACATAACAGATTGTTAGTAGCACTGAATACAATATCATCGACATATATTTGTACTACTAATAAATCTTATCTTTTCTTTTCAAAAATAGTGTTTTATCAACATTTCCTCTTATAAAGTCATTTTCAATTAAAAATTTACTTAATCTTTCATACCAAGCTCTAGGTGCTTGTTTTAAACCATATAGTGCTTTGTGCAGTTTAAAAACATGATTTGGAAATTCATGATCTTCAAAACCAGGAGGTTGTTCAACATAAACTTCCTCATTTATAAATCCATTTAAAAATACTTTTAACATCCATTTGAAATAAATTGATATGCATATGACATGCAAATGCGAGTAATAATCTAATTGCTTCTAGTCTAGCTACAGGTGCAAAAGTTTCATCAAAATCAATTCCTTCTTCTTGATTATATCCTTTTGCGACTAATCTAGCTTTGTTTCTAATTACTATGCCATTTTCGTCTAATTTATTTCTA